>JBBPRR010000642.1:0-18808 GCA_038093115.1 Hortiboletus flavorubellus | reverse complement strand
ATCGGATGCTCAGAATGCCATCCGGAGCCCCATCTTGTCAGGAATAAGCCCTCAGGCCCCTCCGGATGTCCAGAATTTCATCGGCCCTCTCATTTCCATCTTAGGGAGCGTCCTTGTGCCGTTGATCGCCTCTGGGCTGCCAACCGGCGCCGCGTCTGGAATATACCCACAGGCTCTTCCTCCTAACGTCGAGCAGGGTATCTTTAACGTGTTGGCAAAATTCGTGAAAAATCCGATTTTCTTAGGCGTCGTTAGAGATGTAGCTTCTGATATGATTGGGAAAGACGATTCTGGAAAGGAATAACTCAGCGTTGTACAGAGCCCCCTTTAGTCTGCATGTATTCTTTGTTGAACTACGAATGGTATCACCAGAGTACTTTGTCCTGTGACGTGAGTGGACAATGGTCCGCAGGTACACGAGCGTTGAGTCACAGCTAAACACTCCCTTCAATCCTCAGTACCCCCCAGCACCTGCACTGCGACAGCATTAACGATATCCCACAGGCAATCTGTTGAATAGAACGTGACATAGAACAAAACACAATCAATCACATAAGATACAGCGAGCGAAGGGGTGTCCATGTCAGGCGAAAGGTCAGAACAAGCTGGATGTTTATACCAAGGTGCAGAATCATCCGACAGAACACAAGGGCGTGCACGCACACCAGAGGATTTTTGTGGGCAATGGCACTTACACGGTGAGCTTGATTGGGCTATTTAATGGGTAGGAGGCTCTACACGTTGTCTTTGATCCTTAGCCACAAGGACTACGCATACCCAAATACATGGCAAGAGGTACAGGAGGTACGCTGAGACGATGCCCTTGGACTTGTAATTTTTCTCTTGGACGGTACACTAAAGCAGAATGCCAAACGTCGCGTTGGGCGTTGAGCCGTCGCACCCATTGGAGTGGGAAGGGTCACGAGTGTGCACACTGCGTGCATGCTACAGCGGCAGCGGCAACGGGTGCGCACGTGGCGTGGGCGCCCGGATTGGAGGGAAGCGACGGGCGGCGCATTGGACGATGGGCAGATTGGGAAGAGAAGGGGGGCAGCGTCTCATCCGAGTTGATTAGAGGGGCCCAGGGAGCGACGGATGTCCGATATCATGCGTCGCATGCGTGGCAGATTCAAACCCTGTTACGGAATTCTTCGGTGGGTTGCGTTCCCACGATTTACGGTGACAGCATACTGTACCAATAATTCGATCGATTCGTCAGCCCCTGTGACGCGTGACACGGCCGACCAAATTTCTGGTTCGTCGTCAGCAGCTGTGACGCGTTACGCCAGAAAAATTTCGTCTTTGCTAATTTCGTCATTGGCTAGATTTGCTACAGAAAAGAGGATTTTGATCAGAAATTCATCACAAGTACATTGGAAGTATAGCTCAGAATGGGACCCAGCGCTGCAGCGAAGAGATAATAGCCGCCTCGCCACATCCACACAAAATAACAACATAGCATTTCGTCAGCTGCTGTGACGCGTGACATGGCCGGCCAAATTTGTGGTTTGTCGTCAGGGCCTGTGACGCGTTACACAAGGGAATTTTCGTCTCGTCAAGTGCCCGTGTGACACGTGACAGACGAATCGATCGAAATGGTACAGTAATACTGAAAGGATAAAATATTGTAAAACATGTTATGTAGCACAAAATGCAATGTGTATACAGGCCATGATTAGCGTATGAGTAAGTATGGGTAGCTATATCGTGAATGTACAGTAACGAGCGGATGGCGGACTTGATCGTTATACATAATATGAGCGAGGAGTGCGCATACACATCTGTTCAAATTCAAGTTTGCATGGACGCAGGCCAACAAGACTACTCTGACCCCACTGCCTTGACAGGGTTGCTAGAAAGGCTCAGAATAACCACACTGATCAGCAGATCTGACTTGCTGGGATATAGCCTGGACCCCGTGCCTTGGAAAACTTGTGGTTCGAATGCGACACTGCAGCAAGTCCCACGATGGCGATCATTTTTGCGTCGCAGCCAGATCGCCGATCAACCGACCCGATTACCGATCACCTTGCTTGACAAGGTTTCCGTCGCCCCCAAAATGTGGGAAAGTGCAGCCCCTAACTCACCGGAAAATGCCAGCAGTTTTTGTTGGCAGCCGGCACTTCGCAAGCTATCGATAGCAGCGCAAAAAACGATCTGAGATCTAGATATCTCCTTGCCATTTCCAGGCCATCCGTCTCAGTAGTAAGTACGCAACTCGGAGTCTCGCATTCCACCCCTTGCTCGATGACTGCACCTTCCAACTCGACACCTCTTGACCAGTCACAAAAGGACAAGTCTGCTCAAGATGCACAACATGGTATCGCGGCCAAATCAGACCTATTGTGGGACTTTTTTTATAATGCTGGCCCAGGAGTAGTAAGTCTGCACAGGTTGTTATCACCACCTTGTGGTTACACCACCTCCTTTGCTAGCTTATAGATTACCGTTTCATGGATGGCACAGATAACCAGAAGCAAGCAGTCCGCAGCACAATAGAAACAAGTCTTAAGCCACCCCATGCTAACTTTGTGACTTGGGAGGACTGCGCGAATGTCAAATTTCGTGAGGTTCAGCGTAATTCCGCCCAAATACGAATCTCGTTCAAAGTCAAGGACGAGTTTTGGAGCGCTCTCGGAGTAGATGCATTGGACGACAAGAATTACCCCCCTGGCACGCCCACCATGATGCTCGGAGGGCTTCCAAATAAATATCCTCCGAACGAAGAGCACCGCGGAAACATTCTTCACGAGTTTGGTCATGTTCTTGGACTAGATCACGAGCATCAGAGTCCCACTCTAGAAGGCTTTTTGGGGACAGAGCTGGACAAAGACGCAATCATCAAACACTACCACGGGAATGAGGCAAAGGCAAGACTCCAAATTATCGACAAGGTCCAGGACCCAATAAACTATACTCGATTCGATAAAGATTCCATCATGATGTAAGTAGCAAGTTCAGCGTCGAGATGAATCTGACCTTGACATCGATAGCTACGATATTAAGAGAAGGTGGCAAAAGAGACCTCGACCTAAATTGTTTGGCGAAAGGATCGTAGTCAACCACAAGCTATCTGAGCTTGACCAAGCCTTTATCCGACTCTTGTATCCACCAGATCTTTCGATACCGGCGAACGTACAGCCATTCCTCCAGGCTATGTGCACAGCCGGCGTTCCGGAGCATACTGCAGGCACGATGTTGAACGTTTTCGTGGGAAATAGTGCTCCCCTCGCAGAACGGCTTACTTTGGTGCGAAAGTATTTCAATATGTCTATGGAGGGTTCGTTCCGATTGTTCACTCGTGCGTGTTCCAAAGTAGTACAGTGCTTCAGATTCCTAGCTGAAAGCACATAGCCAACCAAACCCTCTTGCGATCCATTAACCCGGTAGCCTTGAGACGATCCGGTGTCAATGGATCTATAGGGGACGCAGCAAAGGACAAACTGTTCCAGGCCATCGTGAGGAACATTGTTTACTGCACGATGGAGCAGTATGGGATTCCGACAAAGGTTTCACTTCCCGGTAGTACTCGAAAGGAGGTAACGAGGATGCTTGGCGCTCTTGCTATGCACGACGACATCGGACGTTATGTCAAATACTACACTGGCCAACTCAGTGGAAAGTAAGTATTTAGTTGATCAGTGCCAGTGACTTGCTTAGGTCCATTGGACACACAGATCAGACGATCCGTCGTCCGACCCACGAGATGGCACTCCCGAAGAAGTGCAATTGCCTTTATTCTACTCTGTACACTACTGATAAATCGTACCCAGGAAACCACCAAAAAGTTAGATACAACGCAGCTAGCTCCCGAAGGGGTACAGTTGCCTTTATTCTACTTTGCACACTACTGATAAATCGTACCCAGGAAACCCCCCAAAAGTTAGATACAACGCAGCTAGCTCCCGAAGAAGTACATTTGCCTTTATTCTACTCTGTACACTACTGATATATCGTACCCAGGAAACCACCAAAAAGTTGGATACAACGCAGCTAGCTCCCGAAGCAGTACAGTTGCCTTTATTCTACTTTGCACACTACTGATTGATCGCACCCAGGAAACCACCAAGAAGCCAGATACAACACAGCTGGAACCTACCAAGTGGGTAGACGAAATGGCTGGCTCTGCCGACATATCCATCACGAAACCCAAGGATGAGAGAAGGATAACCATGGACTTTCATGTCACGGCCCCTGGGAAGAACGTGAAGTACAGGGCTTTGTTGATTTCGAACGAGGAAAGCGTCGACTTCAATGGTCAGAATGTCGGTGAGTATCTCCATACAAGCTTTTACACCCGCGCGTAATATGAGTTATGTATATTGGCACTCAGACGTCAGGGGGGTGATCTACCTCAAGGACATCGATGTTCTCCAGACCGGAACAATGGCAAGGTGGACCCTTGATTGGGTCGCTTTTTATCATGGCGAGTGGGATGTAAATAATTTCACTGCTGTTGTGCGTATTTTTCCACCTGCTTTTAGCGTACTGAAGTCTGATTGTATGACGTAGATTATTCGTGAGCAAATGCTAAGTTGTCTCATTTCGACGGCTACTCAGTGGCATGTGGCGTTTTACTATAGCTAAACCCGAAATCTCCGCGACGGACCTTCGTTCTGAAAATGAGGTCTTTGAGAACGTGCAGTGGTTATTGAAGGACGTCAACGATGTGTCATGAACTACTCAAGGTGCGAAAGTAGTCCTCCGGGTCACCACGAACTCGGGTGTAGTGTACATACCTGTGTTGTGTCGGGTCGTGCGCCAACAAGCCAATGATCAAAATTTCTCATGGAATATTTACTTCCAGGTAGCATACAGTTGGGGACCCCTCGGGCTCTCGAGAAACCGGAGAGGAGATAACAAGGTCCAAACATAAAAACACAAATGAGGCCGCACGCCACACCTTCATGATCCAACAATTCCAACAAGACTCGATCATGGCCATCCAACTGGTGAAATAGAAACGACGTGCTGCAGAGGGTGGTTGGCGGGACCGTTTGATCCATTTCTATCTCAGAGCGGGTGCAGGTCACGGTGTAGGCTTGGTATTGTTACTCGCGTCCGCTCTCATTCTCACGCATGCGCCAGCCTTCTATCCGAACATGCATCCTGGTTCCCACTGGTCGTAGGTACTGGCAGCGTGCCAAGCGATGGTGGAATGTGGTCACCGATCGGCGGTGATGAGGACAAGCGAGCTCTACCGCGTGCTGCTGTGGACGAAGTCTGCCATCAACCTTCGATAACACTCAGCTTCGGGTCATCGTACTACTTACCTTAAGAAGGAAATATTCCTCTCACGCTGACTACTTACTGGATGTTCACTCCCATGGCGTACCAACAGTGGTAAACACCATCTCGTGCTTTCCGAATGGACAGACTGAAGCTGATCTGAGCTGATCTGAGCTGAGCTGACAGGTGCCAGTGAGCCGGTGAGGTCCTTCGAACCGCACCATGCATGCCCTCGGAGCTCAGTGAGTCAGTTACCGCTGTAGCAGATCTATGCTTCGATGAATACTCTGGCAGGGTCCGACGGGGAAAATCAAATCTATCCGGATTCAATACATCAATGGCCAGCCGTTTGCCTGCGAATGGACAAATGCTTGAGACTCCACAGTACCACGGAACTGTGTGACTATTGGCAAGCTGTCATCGAGGACATCAGGTCGAAGTTAAGTTCGCATCTCTGCGGTAATGCGGACCTTTCGGTTCTCCTTTCCCAGCAGAGACGTTAATGCCCGTTCAGATAGAGCTCCACATGGGGATAATTTCAGCAGTTTTGCAGATCTAGGTAACTGGTACCTATATGCGGACATTCATAGTGCCTTCCCAACCATCCTGAAGCACCTCGTGGCCTGGTAAATATCATCCAGATATGGTACGTCCCATTGAAGCACCCTAGATCTGCCACAGGGGGTAACCGACCTCGGAGCTCCAATGATGGCACGGTGCCAATTGCCAATTGCTAATGCCCTGCCCGGAGATAGATGCGATCCAAGCCCAAGGTCGAGGCTATTCCGCCAGTCGATCGGATCCGGCCCTTCGCACCAGCCACGGAGACCCGCTCTCCATTAGTCCACGTCTGGTGCCATTATTTCCGACAATATAAAAAGTTGGACACCTACTATGGCGTGTCAGCAATCATTCATGGTTTCTCCCTCTGACACAGCAGACGAAGGGAACCCGTACGCCGAAGTGATTGAAAAATATTCAGAAGAGCAAGCAGCGGACGCACTATTCGCGAAAACGTTTGACGATAAGCCCTCCCTCCACGTCATACTTCCTACATTCGGATGGAAGTTCTCCGACGGAACATACATCGGAAGAGGTGCGTTCCGGAGATTCTGACGAATTCGAACATCATGCTGTTCGGCTGATATTTCTGTCCCGAACCATGCAGACCCCTCAGGATCATTCCACTTCCATGACGTCGAGGACTTCCCTGACAGTGAGTGCAAGTATGAGGTTGGAACGAAGACACATAAGGATGGAGAAGTCTGGGTCAATGTTAAATTCTATGCACCCGATGGGAGTGTTTTCGGCGAGGTGTGCTGTCTTGCATGTTACTTGCACACTCATTGACGCATTCCATCTGCAGTTCGTTGCCCATGATAAGGTCAGTTATTCGATCATTCCTGGTCAATCCGTTCATGCGTGTTTTTAGAACAAGACTGTGGAGAATGCCAACATGCAGGAAGCCAAGGGGAAAGGCAAATGGGCCAATGTCTCGAATTCTAATTTACCTGCATACGCCAGCAAGCCCAAGGGTGAAAGTACACTTACGGTCATCGTAGGCACTATTTGGCGGAAAGCTGAGATCAATGTCGACCAATACATATACTTGCGTAGAGGGGACTCGGCTGTCGACAAGTACAAAGACTTGAAGGCGCGTGAGTTGGGTGAGTATTCTCAGTGCTCGTGTCATGTTGTCATGTGACTTTGAGTGGAACTACAGCCGTCTATGGCCGTCTGGTCACCGAGGATGCAGATACACTCACAAATGAGGATGAGGGTCAGCGCTGGGTGCGCTGGGACTTTGATCACTTGGTCTTTTATAAAGATGACTGGATGGGAAAGGATTACACTGCTTATGTGCGTTTCTCGTATCTTCGTCCCTTTATGCACTGACACCGTTGCATTATATGACTGACAGTTCATGTGTGAGTTCCCTCTCCTTACAATACATTCCAACAGTGACCCACTGGGTTCTACTAGTCAACGAAAACGTGGACCCCTCCATGACGGCCCTCGGAAAAGTAGCCAAGGTGATTGAAGGTGTTAAGTGGATTGATCTGACAGAGAAGACGGAACGCGCGGCGGCAAAGGAGCTATTCAAGCCGAAAAGGAAAAAAATGACCCTCTTCCATGTAATACAGTCTGTACATCCAATTCTCACAATACCCGTGACACCCCCTACTCTGGCTGGGATGGATGGATCAGCTTATGAAAATGGAAGGCCGCATAAGAGTGAGCACCATTGGACTGGTATCAAACAAACCGACAAATGTTCGTACTATGCCTGCCTGAGAAGGTGTAGGCTGAAAACATGCGTCGCAATGTAAGTAGCTCGAACACTTTCACTTGCCCCCCGTGAACGCCCGAAACCAGTCCCGCCCAGCCTCGAACGACGCCCTTGCGGCCTCCACGCCGTCGATAGGATGTGTCTCCTTCGGGAACACCAACATCTCCACTACCCGCCCTTTGCCCTTCAACGCATGATAATACCCCAGCCCGGGCTCACGGTATGGCCAGTCAGAGATATCGGAAGCACAGAGTTCGCCAGCGGAGACGACGGGGTTGCTCATAACTGCCGCACTGACACGTCAGGGTGTTGAATCACTGTCAAGCTTGTCAGATAGTTCGTTAGATCGATCGAGGGCGGGATGAGGGGGTTTTGGAGACTTACGGTGCGCGGCAAGGAGGCCTCCGTGAATTACACCTTGGACAATTTGTCTTCCTGGCTCGGAGATTCATGAGTTCTTCGACCGTCGCGATACAGTCCGCAACGTCGTCGAAGCGTCCCTCATTTCCCGACAAGTTTCTGGATGTATTTCTCTCTGGGACCCGTGGATCCAGTGTGGTATCTGGAGGTCTGATTTACAGTAATCACACGCGAACACATAGGTGAGATTGGATTCCAGTTGGCAAGCTAGTATCATCGAGCTATATCACGCAGTTCCAGTGACCGTGACCTATGTTGAAGTATCTCTACAGTACTAATGCGGACCTTTCGGTTCTCCTTTCGGGATGGAATCCCGTTCAGATGAGTTCCACATTAATTTCAGCAGTTTTACAAATCTATGTGACTGGCATTGCCTACGTGCGGACATTCACAGCGCCTTCCGAACCATCCATCCAGAAGCAACTCGTGGCCTGGTGAATGCACATCCAGATACGGTACGCCGCATCGATCTTCCACCCTAGATCTGCCACAGGGTAACTGAGCTCGGAGCTCCCATGATGGCACTGTGCCAGTTACCAACGCCCTAGATGCGATTCGAGCCCAAGGTCGAGGGTATTCCGCCAGTTGATCAGATCCGGTCCATCGCATCAGCCACGGAGACCCGCTCTCCATTAGTCCATGTCGGTGCCATTATTGCCGACAATATAAAAAGCTGGACACCTATGGCGTGTCAGCGTGCATTCATGACTTCTCCTTCTGACACAGCAGACGAGGGGGACCCGTACGCCGAAGAGATTGCCAGTAAGAAATATTCAGAGGAGCGAGCAGCGGACGCACTGTTCGGGAGAACTTATATCAACCAGCCCTCCCTCCACGTCATACTTCCTGTGTCCAATTGGAAGTTCTCCGACGGAACAATTATCGGAAGAGGTACGTTCCAGAGATTCTGACGACTTCGAACGACGTGCTATTCGGCTAAGATTCCCGCCCCGAACCGTGCAGACCCCTCAGGATCATTCCACTTCCATAGCTTCGATGACTTCCATGACGGTGAGCAGTGCAAGTATGTGGTTGAAACGAAGACACGTAAGGATGGACAAGTCTGGGTCAATGTTAAATTCTATACACCCGATGGCACGCGTGTTTTTGGCGAAGTATGCTGCCTTGCATGTTGCTTGCAGACTCGTTAATGCATTCCGTCTGTAGTTCGTTGCCCATGATAAGGTCAGTTATTCGATCACTCCTGGTCAATCCGTTCATGCGTGTTTTTAGAACAAGACTGTGGAGAATGCCAACATGCAAAAAGCGGAGGGGACAGGCAAATGGACCGATGACTCACAGTCTAATTTACCTGCATACGCCAGCAAGCCCAAGGATGGAAGCACACTTACGGTCATCGTAGGCACTATCTGGCGGAAAGCTGAGATCAATGTCGACCAATACACGTACTTGCGTCCAGGGGACTCGGCTGTCGACAAATACAGTGACTTGAAGGCGCAAGAGTTGGGTGAGTACTCTCAATGCTCATGTCATGTTGTCATGCGAGTTTGAGCGGAACTACAGCCGTGCGTGGCCGTCTGGTCACCGGAGATGCGAGCACACTCAAATATAAGGATGGGGATCAGCGCTGGATGCGATGGGACTTTGACCACTTTATCTTTTACGAAAATGACTGGACGGGCAAGGATTACACTGCTTATGTGCGTTTCTCGTATCTTGGTTCCTTTATACACTGACACCGTTGTATTATGTGACTGACATAGTTCATGTGTAAGTCCCCTCTCCTTTCAATACATTCCAACAGTGACTCACTGGGATTTACTAGTCGACGAAAACGTGGACCCCTCCATGACGACCATCGGAAAGGTAGCCAAGGTAATTAGAGGTGTAAAGTGGACTGATCTGGAAGAGAAGGCGGAACTCGCAGCGGCAAAGGAGCTATTCAAGCCGAAGAAGAAAAAATGACCCTCTTCCACGTGATTGTCAATACAGTCTGTACATCCAATTCTCACAACACCTGTAACACCCGTGTTCTACTCTGTGGCTGGGATGCGCCGGAAAATCTGATTCCCAGACTTTTTGGCTGGGATGGATGGATCAGGAGCTTGTGAAAATGGAAGGCTGCATAAGAGTGAGCACCATTGGACTGGTACATACCGAACAAACCGACACAAAAGTTTGTATTATGCGTACCTGAGAAACTGTAAGCTAGCTCGAACACTTTCACTTGCCCCCCGTAAACGCCCGAAACCAGTCCCGCCCGGCCTCGAACGACACCCTTGCGGCCTCCACACCGTCGATAGAATGTGTCTCCTTCGGGAATACCAACAGCTCCACTACCCGCCCTTTTCCCTTCAACACATGATAATATCCCCTTCCTTGCGTCGGAGGCACGCGCAGATCGTCCTCACCAAGTAACACCAATACAGGCGTCTTCACGCGGTCCACGTGTGCGATAGGTGAGGCAGCATAGAGCTTGGCGAAGCTATCCGGGATGACACCACGTTCCAAAGACGATATGCACCCACCACATGCGTTGCCCACCGCACCTCCGATCTCTGTAAAGAGCAAGACGAGCGCGATGATGATCGCCACGTCGGCGTGTGGCACTGCGGCTTGTGCACCAACCTGGGAGGAGACCGCTGCAAGCCCGCCGCCAAACCCTTGCAGGATTTGCGTAAACACGAGTTCGACGTCCGATCCGTTGGCACCTCGGGAATGAATCATCATGGCGACACCGCTGTACATGGGTATGAGTATCACGCGATCGGGAGGTGTCAAGGTGAACAGACGCGAGGCGTACGACGAGACCAAATATCAAGAGATACTAGAGGTGTGGAATGGTGAGTACTGCACAAGAGACAGCAAGCAATTGACGCACCTTGTATCGATGCATGAGGTGCATGGTGACTCCAGCCAGAATACCAAAGAGTGTCAGGGCTACAGTTTGCGTTTGCATGAAATATGTGGCATCGATGAGTGACCTGTGATGCAATTGAGGTATAGTGAGACCAAGATAAGGGAAACACTCGCCATGTTTTGACGACCAACACAAAAGAATATAGATATGTGAACGTGAGATAAAAGGACATCTGGAGTGGTTTGTGAGGGAGGGAACATGATCACCAAAAGCAACCTACGAAATCGAAGAAACCAATCAATGAGGCAAGTATCACACTCCTGTTTTTCAAAAAGCGAGGAGCAATGACTGGCTGCGTCGCAATACGGAGATCCCAATAAGCGAATATGAAAAGAACTACAACTCCGATGACGAGCATCGAAATCACTGAGGCTGAGCGATGTTAGACCAGTGGCCCGCAACAAGAAGTATAAAATTACCATTCTTCCATTGATCCTCCGCAGTCTGGCTTAGGGTAAGCGGGAGGAGGATCAACGATACCGCTGCACCAAGAAGTATGAGACCAACGAGATCAAGCTGTGCAGCCGTCCGCTGTAAACGTCGTAATACGGCATCATTAGAGGCCACATCCTGGGAATCGTCTGACAAGGGTTCGGTGGTTTCTACGAGTCCAAGTTTCTTTGTCTTGTACTCAGCCCATAAGAGTGTGATGATCAGCGGGGAAAGCGACACGGGAACCAGTATAGCAAACATTCCGTCTGAAACGAGAATGAACACACCACTAACGCGGGTACTGAACAGACCTACAACCCCATCTCCAACCTAGGTGTTCGATGACGGCGGTCGAAATGTTAGGTCCAACGAAAGCATTGACCAGGAAAGGAGCCGAAACAAGAGACACTACGAGCCCCCGCCATGCGAGCGTCGTTATGTCGGCGATAATGATTTGAGTGAGAATTTGTAACCCGCTACCGATGTGGGTTTAGTTTTCAAACCAGAGGCAAGCCGATCACGTACGTATAACCGCTGTGAAAGAAGAAAGTCAGTATCATATAGTTATATCATAGAAAGAAAACGGCGTACATTGCATAGAGAATGATACCACCCGCCATTGTGGATACACCAGGCGCGGACGCGATCACGGTATATCCTACACAGAACCTCGATCTCTGTCCACCGACAATAGTGATCTAAAGTACCCACCGAGAACATAGAAAGATACTGTGTGACGCCATTAGGAATTACTGGAATTTAGTGAGGTGTACCCACAGACGCCCGCATATGCCCTGCCTCGTGAAGAGACATCGGCGACTTTTGCTATGACCGGTTTGCCTACAGCCACTACGAACGCACAGCGTCGTTCATGAATGAATAACTGGTATTTGGCACGAAACCCCACCGATAAGTGACTGTGCGACCGCTATGGAACCTAAGAGGCTATGCTCTCCAAAGCTAGAAGTCGCGAAAGTGAGGTATGCAGAGGTGGTCGAGGCGTCGAGAGAGTAGATGTAGGATGCAAGAGCGATGCTAGATGGTGTGAAGATAAGCTAGATGAACACGTTCGTCGTGGTAGCGAACAATAAGGTACAGCAGGAGCCGCCGGTAACTAGTTGATTGACAAGAAACTGAGCGTACCCTGTGAAGAGAGACCAGCGAGCGTAACGGCCATAGATGCGCAGAGCGGCCTGCACCTTTTGAACACCAACATGAGCGTCTTGTTCTCCAACCGGAGGGGCCGCTTCTTGTTCGTCTATTGTGTGCTCGGTGAAATGACTCCGACTTGGTGGGTGTTCATGAGTTTCGCCTGTTGTTTTGGGGCCCAGCATCCGAGTCAGTAGATACTCGACACGACGGTACAGAATTAGGACCTGGGGGTTCCGTCGGAATGGATTCGTACCCTGCTTGCATAGGGAGAATAGTCGGAAAGAAGGGTCCAGTGACTAATCCAAGTTGGATCTTGTTTAGATTCACTATGTATGTATGTACACCCATATACCAAACGAGATTGTCCACAATATTCTGTGGAACTGACGACAGTGTTGCCCGTTACACGATAGATTCACCGATTACCAAGGAAACCCCATGAATATGATACACGGGTGCTTCACCGTGTGATGATCCAGGGCCATGTAGGAGCTACGAAATTGCCTCTTCGTCGCTCCAGACCAGGTCCTCCTCGTCCGAGGGTAGACCGCAGTTGCCATTCCCAGAAGCGGACACGTCAGTAATGATGTGTCGACTGAACAACTGCGATCAGCGCATTCGCCATGCAAGTCAAACGATTTACCTTGAAAGGAGTTCCTCGATGCCAGCTTTCCCAGCTTCCCAATCGACCCGTACCCAGTTGTGTACGAGCTCGCCATCACGGTATACCAGTAGCGTGGGCAGCATGTCTGTGTCCACATCCTCTTCTTCATCCTCTTCTTCATCGTAGTACGGTGTTTTTTCTTCTTCGTCATCGTAATAGGGATCGTCGTCATCGTTGTCTATGAATCTACCCGGCATGCTTTGTTGTCGTGATGCATACTGTTTTGTCTGCCCTTTCGAGGCGAACCCAAGAGCAGCAGCACGAGCCCTAAGGAATTTGGTTTGAGGGTACAAGCGTGCAAGTTTGGATAGCGTATCGTCCAGCGTGTAACACCTGTCCAGCGACTTTCACAAACTCCAATTAGCCATCAGATACCATCGTACAAAGAAACCACCTCACTGATTCGTAGAGATGGATGACCACCCAAACCCCCCGTTCCTCGTTCTCGACTGCAGCGACGAACCCCGCCCTGCCTACCTCCCTCAAATGCCCAAACGGACCCTCCTTCGGACGTCCGAGGATGTCCCTCCGAACACGCTGCGCCAGATCTTCCTCGACATCGCCCTCCCCCCGGCCTTCCAGCGCCCTCTTCTCTCGCTCCTCCTCTAAAAACGTCTTGCCGCCTAGATTTCCCCGCTCCATACGCTTCCTCAACGCCTCGATCTCTTTTTCTCTCTTTGCAGCTTGGATCGCCTGCGCTTCGTGCTGGTCGCGAATGACCCCTTTCACACCCGTCCTGCCAGGTCCCATGCCGATCGACTCGTGTGCGGTATCAAGAGCTGTATCGTCGCGTCTGTGTTTTTCATCGTCAAAGGCATCGGTGGATTCGAATGAGAGAGAAGGTGAAGGGGTGCGTGCAGGGGAAGAGGACCCTGTGTCTGTCCCAAAGAGCTTGCCCGAAAGGACGAGGTGTTCAATGTCCGCGTTCTAATCGATCCGTAGTCAGTGTGTGATATCCCTGTAGAATTCCGGTGAAACGTACCATCATGGGCGTCGAACGTGAACAGACCGACGACTGCTTATCAAGGAACAGCAACAATCAGTCAGTCAATAAATTTAGCGGAGAATGGATGCGCAAGCCTGACCGACCTTCTGGCGCTTATTGTAGTAGCCCCGGCTATTTCAGAGTAGCCCACATTGGTTTCCTTCTTTGTCCGAATTTACAACGGTGTAGCGTCCCCTCTCCTACATCCATTTGTTCTTTTCTTATCATTGTGATTTGCCATTACCCCAGCACAACCTGACTTTCTTTCTCTTCATCCATATGACCTTGAGGTCATACAATAACATTCTTTGGCCTTTGTCTATTTTCTTATGATGGCCTCTTTTCCTTCCCTGATACCTTTGTCGAGAGTCAGCCATTGGCTGCATTCCTTACTTCTCCTTACTTCTAGCGTTATCAAAGGTTGTGCTTGTCTATTCACACCTTGTGTAAATCATAATTTTCCGTCGCATGGAACACACCACGCGCTCGTCCACCTGCTCGCGTCCCGCTGTCTCTAAAAGCCACCCAATCCCATGTAGACGAATGCTTCATCGACTTGCAAACACGGAATACGCGTACCCTTGAAAGGAGGTGACATGCACCATCACTTCACAGCTAGAGAAACTCAGCAAATCTCTCAGAGTAACAGACTTGAGAGCGCCAAACCAGAGGCACTCTATGGTATGATCCGCTTTCGTATATTGTATCCTTGCTTTTAACACACATACAGATTGAACACGATTGCATGATCTCGCTTCCAGGCGGCGCAAGGGAACGTACGATCACTGGGCCAAGAGGTGGACCGTGGCCTTGTTAGCGACATGACATCTCCCCTCGCTACCCACTGGCAAAAGCGTACTTACCTCTGACTGCAGTGATTTGTGACAAAGTATTCTATTCTGCCTGGACTCGTTCTTCAAAGGAATCGTTCTCGCGTGCGGCTGATTCAATTATACGCTTCTTCCCTCGAAGTGAATATCAATAAGGAAATCCTCTGAACGCCGGACTATACCGTCTGAGAGGACAACGGACGCGTCTCGGTTTAAAGCTCACTTTGGTGTGTTCATTTCTGCAAGCCAAACGCTCTCACGGAAGCACCAGTAGTTGACTTACTGCAATTTCTCTTGGTCTGATGACACTACGGTGCACGGTGCACATGTCCATGGCGTCACGACGATGTGAGTCTTGAAAATCCCGATCGCCGACGGTGGCCTTGACGGGTCAAGCTTTTCCGTGACGTTTTCTATTCCTTGCCCTCGCGCAAAGTCATTCACCGTTCCGTAATCCCGGTCGTCATGGTCGACGATGACAAAACATGTTACAGCGACCAGCAATATTTTTTTTCTTTTGCAAAGGGTGGGGAAAGCCGGAAGTCAACCAATGACCGGCCCAGGGTCTGATCACGACATTTGGTACTTCCTGCACCTACGAGTCAAATGATCCAGGCGTCTATGCGCTCCCTCAGTGAACCGACCTATAGTGCCAAGGTCCACCAACACGTGGTCTGCAGCAACATCTTCAGTAATATGGTCCCCGACGCCTCTACTACAAATCGGATTTACATTTCACACCGCCTTTCAGTTTACGTTTGGCGGCTTGTGGGTCCCCACTGGGGATCACGTTATGTTCTCTGCCAGTGGCCCAAAAGTCAATCAGATCAGACCAACACACACTTCGTCGGTTCGGTAGCATACGGGACCTCAACAGTGTCCGGGTTGACCAATCGCTTAGGTGGCAGGCAGTATCATCGAGTAGGACATAAAATCAGAATATTGGTATGGGTGATAGGACTTTGCGGCTGCCGCGGTCAGGGTAAGGCGAGACAAGTATTGGAAACGACGATCGAGTGGACCGACGACAAAATGGCTATCCAAATGGGGATACGGGTGCACATTGCGGTGAGATACTCAGAGCCGCCACCGAGCCTATATATGTTCAAGCGTACCTTGAGCGGGATGGTCGACTTCCCCCACGACTATCTCGCTCTGGTCGCAGGAGCGGGTCGTCCCTTCTGACTTCTCGACAGACCTGAAAGTCCTTTGGTTTTTCTTATTTTTCTGACACTCTTTTTCTTGATTCGACTCTTGTCCTTCATTTCTTTCCGACAACGTAGGGTCTCAAACTGAAATGCCCGAGCGCCATCCGCATGACGAGGATACAGCACTCAAGGTCGCTATCTCTGCTTGTGAGCATATATCA
Organism: Hortiboletus flavorubellus; assembly: GCA_038093115.1. NCBI lineage: Eukaryota > Fungi > Basidiomycota > Agaricomycetes > Boletales > Boletaceae > Hortiboletus > Hortiboletus flavorubellus. Next base: position 2,556 of record JBBPRR010000642.1, on the reverse strand, counting down.
ATCTCGAGTTATCGACTCGGCTCCATTTCTCACTATTTGCAAAGCGGCTTCCCTCGCAGTCATGATCGTGGATTTCGTATGGCTTATGCGTGATGAAGTTAAGCACGTGTGGCCGTGAGTCGTCCCGTAATATACAAAGTGTGTGCTGATGAATGCATTGGGGTCCCAGGGGAATTCGTACGTCCTGGACTGCCAGGATTTATGTGTTGACTAGGTATCTTGGCTTGGCCAGTCAAATGTATGTGCGGTCCTGTTCTCTACGGAGCGCCTCTCGTGATACACACGTGTTGCGTCTCGATAGATTCAATGTCTGCTTCACTGTGCGGATGTATCTTGGCACATATACTTCCTCCGCTGGATGTAGAGCCTGGTTCATGTTCCAAGCGATCGTCGTCCAGTTCCTTCTCGCATCTGTGGAAGGCTTCCTCATGCATCGCCGTACGTTCCCCATCAAGCCCTTCCCTTCCAGAGCCCTGCTCATCAACAAAGCCTAGTCTACATCCTCTTCATGCGTGATCGACTTATCATGGTGATATTGATCTTGTTCGCTGTCGGCCAAGTGGCTTCCATGTGGGTCAGCGCGAGTTTGTTGTCGCTCCCGTCGAATAAGTATACGGTAACGTGTATGCTGTTGAAGAGCAACCCCGGGAATGCCTTTTTCAGGTAAGGTCTTCCTACGTCTCGCGCAAGTGTTCTCCGTTCTCATCCTCGAGGGCGTAGCATGACGACGGCCACGACCAACGTGATAATTTTCTTCATGACCTTCTGGAAGTATTTGCGATTGCCGACGAGATTCACGCGACAAGGCGTTGGACGAGTCGTCATGCGGGATTCGACATGGTCGTTGGGCGCGATATCAGGTGAGGAGTTCAGCGATGAGGTTAGTTGTTGGAGTGACGCTGATATCGAACTGGTTAGTGATCATGTTGTTTTTGACGCTTTGTTCCTTCCAAGTGATCAGGCCGAGAATGAGTGGCAATATTACATATTAGTGAGTGGAGCGCCCGAAGGTGCTTTCGATACATCTGACTGTTTTCGTGGACAGCTGGTTGGTGTGCGTCCTCTGGATATCTGTAGGTCTTTAGGCGTCACCGAATGATTCCCCCAACTCAACATTGGTCAGATTGGTAGGATAATCGTGAATAATGCAAAACTACCGCGTGACAATGGAGAACAAGAGACGGGCGATACCTGGAGGGGGACGTTACAACTCACGTCGCAAATCGAGATGGGCCAGAGCACGTTGTCGGATACCCAGTGTGGGTCGTCGGATGAGCACACATCATCAATCACGTTACGGAGTTCGCTTTCAACACCCGTGACCAAGACGGGTCAGCTCCCGCCATTGGGATCCCCCACGAGCGACAGTCCGCCGAAATGGTTTGGGCACCACTCACCCCCGCAGCCGTCAGATACGAAGCCATCTGTGGAGGTATCCATATCCGATGCGAGCCGGCTCTCATTACCCACTAGCTGTACAAACGATGGTGATACCCCGCAGACGGCGAATCACCCGCAGGCAGACGCAGATGCAGATGCAGATGGACGTGCGCATAGTCCAAGTCCAAGTCCAAGTCCAAGTCCTCGGCCGTCTAGTTCAAAGCCACTACCTCCGGAAGCGTCGTTATAATCCATGTATATTTTCTTTGATGTCCTCGTCGCGCTTTCGCTGTCATGATGTGTATACTTAGTGCACCCGCGAAGACATGTAGCCTGCATACTGAACGCTTTCTAATACAGTCTTTACTCCCTATCGTGGATTGGAGATACGTGGAACTTTTAGGAGGAACGAACAATATTTGACACACAATAGAACAGGAGGGCAGTAGGGGGGATATGAAATCCAGTCCTTGTATTATATATTTAAACCATCTGGGCATAGATATAGAGCAGCGCAGACTGTGATTTGCTAGGAGCTAAGTAGTAAAAACTTCGAATGCCGTGCTGGGCAAGCATGTCTCGCAAGGTCGATGGAAGCGCGCCATCTCGGTACCGAGTGCGATACATGTTCAGTAGTCGTATCCAAATCTCGTAGTATACCTTCGAGTTGAGGTGCTCTGATTGAAGCTGCTGGCATGGAATATCCGAGTCAGAAATGCACGTGCCGTCTGTCGCCCGTTGCTGCCTGTTTCTGAGATGGCCGGCCGTCTTTGCGTGGTCGGCCGACGTTCTTGGCCGTTGGCTCGTTCTCGGGTGCCTTTGGGCCGTCCCTGTCGGCGTTTTTTCTGGCGGCACCTCCATGCAGTGTTCGAGTTCGGGAGAGGTATTTTGCTGATTGTAGTGGTGGGCTCGTGCTGGAAGTCCGGGTCGAGTCGAGCTTGGTTGCAGTGCGCTGCATCATACTGCCCTGGAAAGCGGCGACACTGCCCCCCCGATCAGTACAGGTTTCAAACACAGGTAATGCGTGCGCGGACTTGTCGGCTCCGAGCTCAAGCGCTCATTAGCATCACAAACATTGCAAAATCCTGAGATTACAATAGATTGTGATATTTTCTATTATCACGTGCTATGGACTGTTTTGGTATATCAGATCTCAGTCGCCCTTGTTTGGGAATC
>JBBPRR010000641.1:0-18839 GCA_038093115.1 Hortiboletus flavorubellus | reverse complement strand
CGCATCACCACCAAAGGGGTTTGACCGTGGGCGGTACGGTACGCCTGCTTTAAATAATCATGCACCATCCTCCGCACGCGTGCCGCCGCAGGCGTTGTCGTACATTCGGAACAGAAGCCCAAGTCCACCACGTCGTGGACTGGGAGTTGGAGAGGACCTGCGTCTGCCAGTGAAACGCGTACGGGAAGATAATGGCGTACCCCGGTATCGGACTCGGCGGGACTGGGAATTCGCCCCCAAGACGGGGGGTGGGCGTTAGAGGAGGGGAAATTTTTCCCGGGCTACCACCTTTGTCCGTGACGACGACGGTACTACTGTGAGTGAGACGATCCTTGAGAAGTTGACCGGGACGTGTACAGCGCCTGTGTCGGCGCCTCTCCCGAGTAGTGGTGCGAGCGGTGCGATTTATGAGCGAGATAAGCGGGAACAACACAGGAGAGAATGAGAACGAGAGAGTGGGAGGGAACGGCGGGGAAGGGAGGGAGAACGCGAGTTTATGCGAGAGAGTGTGGAATGGGGAATATGATAGGGACGAACGTGGACGACGGAGTGCGCCGTTGTTGGGCTCGCAGACGGGTCCTGGTCCGGGGTAGGGATCAAGGATAGGACTCCGAGAGGCGACCAGAAACGAGTGGAAGTGGGGAGACATTTGAGGGGTGCATCTGAGCGTTGAACGCTGAACGTTGATCCTTCGGAGGTCTACTAGCGGACAGCTACTAGTTGAAATTCTATTTGCGTCTGATCTCCGTTTCTCATTTTTAAATAATCATCAAGGGTGGGTCAAGCGTACACTTCGGCCAGAGTAAGCGCTCAGGGACCGAATGAATGTGGGTGTGTGAATTGATCCGAAACGGACAGTGTCATGCGGCATATACCAGGCGACAACGGCGTAGCGTACCTGGAACAAACGACCACCATCTCTCATTCTATCGATCTGTTAGCTGGGCGGGAATGTCTCCCAATGTACGCCGAAGGCGAAAGAATGGTGAGCACAGGGCTGGTTGAAAGGACGATGCTGACGAGAACACAAGAGTCGGGTAAAAACAGTCCCTCTTCCAGCATCATTCACCGAAAGGAAGCAATACCGACCGTAATTGATGTTCAAGATGACTTATATTCAGTCGTGGCCCTCGCTGATGGGATGCGTGTCGTGAGTGGCGACAGAGAAGGTAAGATCCGATGTTGGCGCATTGAGGATGCCAAGGAGGTGGGAATGCCAATGGATGCGGGGAGCCCTGTTTTCAACATTGCAGTGTCACGGGATGGAAAGTTGATCGTTGGTGGGACATGGAATGGCCGCGTGACGGTGTGGAATGCAGAGACTCACTCAAAAGTGACCGAGTTCAAAGCACACCGCGATTGCGTGCGTGCAGTTGACGTCTCCCCAGATGCGACGAGAATCGCGACTGGATCGCACGACTACACTGCCTGCGTCTGGTCACTGTCGACTGGAAAGCAACTGGTCAGGCCCCGGAAACACAACAACTGGGTGATGGCGACAAAGTTTTCACCCGACGGACGCCTCATCGCAACTGCCACTTTTAATGACTCCGTTCGGGTCTACGACAGTCAGAATGGCAGCCTCCTCGTCAAGTTCCCAGTCAAAGTCTACTCGACGTTCAACCAGTCCCTCGCCTGGGCCAGCGACAGCAAGCAACTCTTCGCCTTATCACACGACGGCTACATTCACCATGTTGACGCGCTCGCCAAGACCACGCTCTCAAAATGGCACATCCACAGTAGCGACAAACCCACATCTATCGTTCTCGCGAGCAATGGAGCATTCATCGCAGCCTCCGCTCATTCTTCGGTATCATTCTGGGACACAATGACCCGAGAGCGGATCGGGACCGTCATCGGGTACACTCACAGCATCGAGTCCATGACTGTATCATCAAACTACGACCTTGTAATCAGCGGAGAAAAGAGAATCACCCTTCGGGCACTTTACGGCATCCTTCCCCCTCACTACTTCGACAGTGCAATTGAATCGCAGACCGCTCTATTGGCCATCGCAGACCCCCTCCTCCAGGAAATCCAGCACGTGGAGGTTGCAAAAGTCGAGGACAAACCAGGTACGTTCATTTACACCCTGATCCCGGTTTCTGACATCCATGTTTATCAGATGGAAGAGTAGCGAATCTCGAGAAAACTATCCAAGACCTGCGCATACAGCTTGCCGAATCTCAGCGACAAGCCCATCAGGAGAGGGATAGCCTCACCCTGTCGCTACGCATTCAAGAGGAGAGCTTGAGTATGTCCCCCGCCAGTTCGACGCATGTTTCCCTGATTCTCTACTAGATAGCAAAATCGCGAGTCTCGAAAAAAGCGTCCAATCACTCCACGACAAGCTTGCCGAATCTCAACGTGCAGCCAACCAGGAAGAGGATCGCCTCAATGAATCCATCAACTCTCTTCGCACACGCGACGAAAGCTCAAGTGCGTCCATTTCCACTGGGACCTATGTTTCATTGACTTCCACGTCCACTAGGCAGCAGAATCACACATCTCGAGCGCGCCAACCGAGAGCTCCATGTCCAACTTGCCGACGCTCAACGCAAAGTCGACGGTCTCAACCATGCAATCGAGCAGAAGCATCAATGTGAATCCCTGTTTACCCAAGGTCGCATACAGTGTGCTGCGGAATGTCTTCTGGAGTTCGCGAATACCGTAAATGGCGGTGTGGGGACCAACAAGTTAATCGTCGACTGGCTTACTGGTGGGTTTCGCCGTCGTGCATTCAGATAGAGCATTTAAGTTTATTCGCTGCCATCAGAGTTTACTTGCCGTTGTATCACGGCGCTAGAGAGAGTTGGAGACGAGGCATCGGACGCCGGGAAGCACGACGAAGGGGTCGCAGCTTACTCTGCCGCGTTGTCGCTCGCACCCACAGTCCCGAACGCTATCATGAACAAGTGGACGAACATGACATTGAAACGTGGCTCAGCGGATGAAGCATTGAGTGCTGTAACCAAGGTATGCTCTCCGTGGTGGTTTGAGGATGGATGGTGACTCTCTTTCGGTTTAGTTCAAGGTTCCGAGGTTTGTCATCTACCGCGACATCTGCAATACTCTAGAACGGGATGGTCGACTCACGGAGGCGGTCGAGTGTTTCCAACGAATGGAAAACGAGCTACCAGAGGGCGCGGGTGTGCGCGATGAGCAAGCGGAATGGGAACTTGGTGGGTGGTTGCAGCCGCAAACACGCACCGCACGTAGTATCTTGACAGTGAGCATCAGACTTCAAAGCGCACTGTCTGAAAGCATTAGAACAGAACGGAGATGTCGCCATGGACTCTGCATCGTACGAAGAGGCTGTTGCCCATTACTCTACAGCTCTGAGCCTCAATCCTTCATCGCCAGACCTCTTGACGAAACGAAGCAAAGCACGGGCCGGGAATGGATCATGGGAAGATTCACTGCAGGATGCCGACGCGGTACGTGTCTCCTAATTTACACTGGAATAAGTAATCAACGTGATCCCAGGTGATCACACTCGATCCATCATCCCTATCTGGCCACGAAAGAAGGCATGCAGCACTGCTTGGCGCTCATCGCTACGATGAAGCAATTAATGCGCATAACCAAATGCTCCTGATGCTCGAACAATCCGCTGATCCGGTTACCCGGGGTAAATTTTTTACCATCGCACATGGAGGCGTCTTCCATCGCCAATCGAAGACGGCGAGATGGACGGGTTGGTGACGGAATTACGGACATCCTCAAAAATTGTCGAGTCGGCTATACGTTATGCGTTTTGGAACACGACAACGGAAGACTTGACTAGCCTACTTGTGGCATCCGTGGCTCCGGTGCCTTCTTGATCCTGCCGTTCCATTTGAGGATGACGCCGAACCGTTCACCCCAGTCGGCAGGGATGGTGATTTGGATGCCCCGTTCACGAATCCACGCCCTCCCTCGTCATCATATCTCCACACCATTCCCCACAATTCGACAAACTTACCAGAGCGTTACGGCTTTTACAGTGCCTCTCAGATTGCCTTTTGGCGCGTTGCTGCTTGTCCCTCTATATTACGATGAATACAAGCGTGCTGTCTTTAATCGTGCTGTCGTCGTGCAACTACTGACGGCCACATCACCGCGCTATCTCACACAGCAGATACGGACGCTTGATATCTTCTAGTTGTTTGTCCGTGTTGCTGCATGTGACACATGTATCATCCTTTCGTTGCACGCTGTGCCAGAGACGTTTGGGGAGGAGTTAATCGGAGCATTGGTCTTTTGGACATCTGCTAGCAGGCGGTTATTGGAAATTCTGCTTTCTTTCTGCGTTTGATTGCTGCTCTTCATTTCTGAATTATCATCAAGGGTAGATCAAACGTTGAACGACAGAATTCAATGCATTACGGTCATATATATGTATGTTTCTGTTCCTCATTCTCTCCGCACCACCCCGGAAACACCCCCTGTCAGTATGCTCGGCAGCTCATGGCTGTTGATTGCATACAGCAGAGACACAGAGCCGCCCATCAATAAAGTCAGGGTGATCACAGCGCCAGCGGTCAAGACGAACGGGCTGACAAGATTGCGTCGTAAATAACGCAAGACTTGAAAAAAAAGGGTAGCAAACTCACCCACTGACATCCTTTCGCTCGCACATCTCGCCTGCCCAATTCTGGACTTTTCCTGCTGCACTGATAATAGTCGTACAGGCACAGACAAAGCATTCCTGCCCTGCAGGCGTCGTGTTTGTGCACTGGCCGTGTCCAGAGCAATCGTTCGTCGAACTAGTGCAGGCGAGGAGGGAGCTGAAGCAAGACGAGAGCGCTTTCGCGGGCTGATCGGCAAGCAGGGGACTCCTTCTCTGGGTACTTGGCGAATACGCCACCAGCGCAAGGTGAACCGACTTGTCAGCCAATACAGCGCCGATGGAAGCGCGCAGGGTGTCCGTGGCGAGTTTGTAATGTTCGCTGGACCTGCCATAAGACCCAGCGAGCTTGAGGATGGCTGTCAGCTCGAGCGCCGCAAAACCATTGGATGCGGATATCTAGCCGAGGTAGTTTACTGGCATCGATATTTCGGCCGAGGTTGCTTCATTGGCCGGTGTGGGGACAGAGAAGATGTCGAGTGTACGAAGGACGCCTTGAGTCGGGATGGCAGGCTCACTGGCGGCTGAGGTGAGGTGAAGTGGAAGGGAATCCGGCGGATCGAGAAAAACCGTAGCGATCTTGGAAAGGTCCAAGAAGAGAAGAGTTGGCAGCAATCCACACATCCTCTCCAACGTCGAGGGGAACAAGCAAGTTGTTCGTGTTGGCGCTTGTTTGTGACAACAAGCGCGTACTGGTCACAGCGATCCAGGGAGTCCATACTCAAGGCATTCACTGCCACTGTGCCAGTGTGTACGACCCCGTGCATCGTGGCGTCCACAGGAGAGATCGACATCGGCGAGCGTGATCTGGGGAATGACAGCAGGACCGGGATCTGTGTGGACAGGTACCACCACCACCGCAAACCAAAGGGCATTAAGACGACCGCGAATAACGGGTTGGGCTCCCATTCTCGCCACCGCCGTCGCAAATGGATACGATGGGGTAGGACCCAGGCGTCCCCCGAGTGCGCGATTAACAGAGCCGTATCCGCCGCCAACGGGTGGGGGAGTACGTACCACCATCAAGAGAGTTTGACCGTGGGCGGTACAATGCGCCTACTTTGGACAGTCGAGCACCCTGCTACGCACACGCGCCGCCGCAGTCGGAACAGAAGCCCAAGTCCACCATGTTTGTGGATGGGGTGTTGCAGAGGACCTGCATCCACCCGTGAAACGTGTGCGGGAAGACAATGGCGCATATCCCGGTGTCGAGCCCAGCAGGGCTGTGTATTCGCCTGGGTCACCATCTCCGTCTGTGACGACGACGTCGGTGGTAACTGGTGTGAGCGAGGCGGTCCCTGCGAGGTCGACATTGGCGCATACACCGCGTGTGTTGGAAGTTCCGTCGAGTAATGGTGCGAGCGGTGCGTTTTATGAGCGAGGTGAACGGGAGCAGACGAGAGAGGGCGAAGGGACAGCGGGGGAGAAGAATGTGCGGGAGAGTATGGAGTGGGGAGTAGATAGGGATGAAAATGAGCAAGAGAGTCCGTCATTGTTGGGTTCGCAGATGGGTCCTGGTCCGAGATTAAGATCGGGAGGGGGTGGGGGATATGGGGGGTAGAAGAGACGACGAAAAGTATGTTCCGTGTTCGCATACGAGTTGAAGTGAGGAGCTGTTTGAGGAGGAGTGGATCTGAGCAAGCATTGATCTTTCGCAGGTCTGCTAGAGGATAGTTATTGGACGCCCAGTTCTTTTTGCGTTTGATTTTTGTATTTGAATAATAATCAAGGATGGGTAAAGCATGCAGTTTTACCACAGGACACCAAATGATAGTAGGTGTGTGAATTGATCAATAAGGATAATACCAGAGATAATTATAAGGAACCACCACCCTTCGTTCTGTCTGTCTGATACCCAGCCGGGTATGTCTTCCAACGTACGCCAGAGGTCAAAGAGTGGTGAGCACAGGGCTGGTTAAAGGGACGACGCTGATGAGGACACAAGAGTCGAGACCATCACCGACCAGAGGGCACGGCCGCGAGGGATGGGTTGGGCCCAGCCCACTCTCGCCACCCGTGTCCCACGACGGGAAAGCTCCAAAATTTGAGGGAGAAGGACCGAGACACATGTGACTCGTTCCCAGTGTTGCGGTTGTTCTGATGCCGAGTTAGCCCCGAGAGTTGAATGGCCCGGGGTAGTCTACTAACAGACAAAATATAACACCCCATCTATCCACAAGTCTTGTGGTGGTATAGGTTTAGTGAGGCGTATTTCAGTGCAGGAATGCTCGTCAGTATCACCCTTGGAATCAATGCTGCAGCAGGACCGATCGCCTCCCTCCGTGTCTGCAGGCGACTGCGTAGTAGCCCCGGCTTTCTAAGTCTCCAGATGGAATGAATTCACCCCCGAGTCCTTGTCCAGCCTACGCTGATTTGTGACTATAAATCCTTCCGTGGCTAGGCTCTATATAATTCCGAATCCTCTCTCGAGGGCGAGTCGTCCTCGATCATCAAGAGTGTCTCTGCAGGTGTCGACATGCATGAGGCCCTACAATCGACCAAAATACTCAAGGTTGCCAGTGTGTTCGAGTTTCTTAACCAGCACATTATTGCACGCCTCGCTCGACCATGCCACAGGTTTGAAACCTGCACTGGACGCCTTGTGGAAAATACTGGCAGGCTCGAACCTTTGGACGGCTTGTTGTTGCCCGACTCGACGTGGATCCTGGATGACGCGTGACGGCTTTGCTATTCCTTTCATTCGATGGACGACTCGAGGTTCCTATGATGTGATACCTGTATGTAGGAATCGATGCAGGCCAGTTCATTAATCTCCCACCGAGTCACGGACGGCTCGTACAGCCATTGGAATAACGTGAGATGGTCAGGCAAGGGCCTTGCGTCTAGCATTTCCTCGAGTTTCGGAAACAACAGGGGAAACTGCTCAAAAGATGGAGGTAAATGAACAGCGAAGCAACGCAGTTGCGCATTGATTGATGTCCGGTATCCACTGAAACGGTACGATACTATCATAGTGAGCTGCTGGGATGACAAGATGGCACTTATGTCAAGAAGTTTACAAGCTCCCTGCCCGATCTTTTCCCTGCATTTATTCCTACGCATCACAACCATCCTGACCTTCTGGCGCCACAGAGTATAGTTGTTCCCCGTCGGGACCAGACGGCTTCTTGAAATTTTGGATAACCAACTGCCCGCCATCAGGTGCTACGACCCATTCCATAAATTTGTTCCATATCTCCTCATTCGTGGAGTTGGCCGCGGCGCCCAAGAGGACGTGCGCAGGATTTAACAACAGATCATTTGGGTCAGTATCCCCGCCCTCGGCAAAGATAGTCAAGGCTGATGTGACCTCACTCGGAGAGGACAGCCATGTACCTCTATCAGTCAAGGTATACTCGGACAACACGGACGCTGCATTCAACGCCTGAAGCGGGAACTGCGGGTATTGATGGTACCACACCGAGTATGCATACGCCCAAGGGACCTAAGGGCAATCATCAATTTCTCGCACGTCGAAGTGTCTAGAGGACAGAGGTGTACCTGGCCGATCGAACAGAACAGTGAACTCTCCTTGATGTTCGTCGCGCTCTTGTCAAAACGGGAAAGGAACCGAACAGAGTCCCGATCGGTTGGCGGCGTCTAAGGCGTTATCGTGTGAGGTTATTTTCACTCGACGAATGACTGCAAAGTACCGCCACATCTTTGTTTCCTTGGTCTACGATCTGGGCGAACATTGCAAGAACGTCATCCCCATAACTTGTGAGGTTTGCAGGATCCGACGTTGGGCCTACGAGGTAAAAGTGGTCCTAAAATGACACTGGTCAGTGCCACAGAATGGTATATCATGTAGGAGTGGCGCCTACGCGGAAACCGTAAACTCGCGATACCACAGAACCGGCTGTACACGCTTGTTTCTCTGCGGCAGCGTTATAAGTGACCGCAATATCGACTTCCCCAGCGGCAAGATATCCTATGCTTTGAGTAGTGTCTCCGAGATACCAGCCAACCTGATTGCGTACTCGTCTCAGCGATACAACAGTTAGAGTGGGTATGGACGAACTTGAAAAGGTGGGATTCCCTCCCCGTTACAGTACTGAATGAAGGCATCGGCCCACGCGCCAATGAGGCCAGATTGGCCAGCCCCCCCGTTGCCAATTCGCAGCCGAATCTCCGTGCCACCCAACCCGCCGTCATACACGGCCTGCGGCTCAAGGGTGTCTGCACCCGCGATGCAAACCGCGAACCCGACGAGAACTTTCAAAGCAGAACCCAATCTAATCGGCAAGCGTCAGTCAAGGAAAAGACATGAGTTCAAATATGGCCCACTTTGAATGACGCAGGATGTGTCCCATGGTCCCAGCTTGTGGGACTACCTACTGACAGTGACCAAGTATTTATGCTGCAGCTCTTACGACAAAATTTGACCTGTTTTAGCTATGTGGAACCAAACCCGGCGAAGCGTATTTCCGGGAACAACATGATTCAACTTTAAGTTTCGGCTAGAGAAATCTTGAAGTCTTGGCTTGGGACTAGAAGGAATGATCTCATTTGAAGTTGAGTACATATCACGTTTCAAGGCGTTGTAAATGATGCCATCCTTGAACTGTCGGTGGGCTCGTCTCTGGTAAGCCGCAAATTGCCTCAATGGACCCGTACCGAGACACTGGATCAACCGCAGATTTCACCGTCTCGGGACGGGCGTTACACAAGCCTTCTATTGCCACGGCCGTCACGGATCTACTTATTGATTTTACCACGGGTGTTATCCGCCAAAACCCCACAAGGCAACTTCATATCTACATTATTGTACATACTTCGGCTGCTCGCTTCCGTGGTACTGGCGGCCTGAACTTATCTGCAAGACGACTTGTAACTAACACGGCAGAGAGCTGAGGATCGTTTTGTGAGCTGTTGGTTCGCATGCGAACCCCTTCAGGTTCGTGACCTCGGCTAGCCTGCCATGGAGCAACAACGTGCGGTGGGGCCTCCTGTAAGAAGGAGATCTGAGTCAGCATTCTAGCCCGTACAGGAAAGGTGTCGGAGTATTCATCAAAAAAATATGATCGCTGAGTCATTGAAGTTCTCCCACCATCCCCGCGTCTTGCCAGCCGTCGGTTGAGCTTATCCTGCGTCATGTTTCCGCTGGAAGGTCCGTTGGTCGCTAGCGGCGATTCTCTCCAGCGTGTTTATCTCACCACAATTGCATCTGCATCCGGGAACATCGAGATCAAAACGACGGAGGACTTGTCTAGCCTCAACTTGATCGGCTTTCTGAAGCGGGCTTTGGGATGTCATAGCTGCGTTCGTTTCTTTTTTGGAAGGACCCTCAGTTCCCTTTTTTGCACACCTGTCGTCCAATCACGACTCTCAAATGGCCTACGAAACCGTCGGCAAACAGTAACGTTATAAAATATCTTTGCAGATTTGAACAATCTGGTGCTCGTGCACCCGTGGCTCCGGTGCCTTCTTGATCCAGCCCTTCCATTCGAGGACGACGCCGCACCGTTCTCCCTAGTCGACGGGGAGATTAGTAACACGACTTAGGCATGTACAGCTGATCTGAATGATGGTGGGCAGATCCAGTGACTCCTTTGGAAAGAGCCCTCCGTGAGTGACGTTATCATAACTTCAGCCAGCAAGCCAACAGCTTGCGAGTTAGTCCGTCGAACACTCTGACACGATGTAGAAGGTATTTTCGATCTGATGGTGCCACGGCGGCGTACGCCTCAGCCGGCGTTGGCAACAGGTAAGGTACGGAAGGGCGCCAGGGATGTGCGGCTGATTTGAATCGTGGTGACGTTGATAATCATAACTTCAGTCAGCCAACAGCTTGCGAGTTACTCCGTCGAACACTCTGACACGATGTAAAAGGTATTTTGGATCTGATCACGGTGCCACGGCGGCGTACGCCTTAGCCGGTATTGGCAACAAGTAAGGTACGGGATGGGCGCTGGGGAACTAGACAAAGCAATTGCAGCTTACTCTATTGTGTTGTCGCTCGGTCCCTCAGTCCCGAACGCTGCACTGGCGGAGTGGGCGAAGATGGTGCTCAGCCGTGGCCCACCTCACGAAGCATCAAGTACCGCAACCAAGCAATACTCTCCGTGATGGTTCGAAGGTGGATGGTAACGCTTTTTCGGTTTAGTTCAAGGTTCCGAGGTTTGTCGTCTACCGCGTCATTTGTGACATTCTAGAACGTGATGGTCGATTCGTGGAGGCGGTCGAGTGTTCCCGGCAAATGCAGAACAAGCTAGCAGAGGATGCGAGTGTGCACGATGAGCGATCGGAATGGGAACTCGGTGGGTGGTTGCGGTTACAGACACCCGTGACCCATGGCACCCTGACATTGAACATCAGACTTTAAAGCGCGTTGGTATGAAGGGATCAGAACGGAGCGGGGATGTCGCCATGGACTCTGCGTCACACGATGACGCTGTTGCCCATTACTCTACAGCACTGAGTCTCGATCCTTTATCGGAAATCTTGTTGACGAAGCGAAGCAGAGTACGAGCTGGGATTGGATCATGGTAGGATTCGTTAGAGGATGCCGACGCGGTACGTGTATCCTAATTTACATGGGAGCAATAATCAATGCGATCTCAGGCGATCAAAATCGATCCATCATCTCTATCTGAACACGAAAGAATGCATGCAGCACTACTTGGTGCTCGCCGCTACGCTGAAGCGATCGGTGCGCATAACGATACGCTCTTGATGCTTGAACGATCACCTGATCCTATTACTTGGGGTAAACATTTTTCGACTTTACGTGAAAGTATCATTTAACTGTCCCGCCTCTCGCAGATTTGCGTAAAGGCTATGTGATTCCATCGCAGACGAAGATGGCTATTCGCAGCGCCATCAAACGGACTCAGCAGGACGCTCCCCTGGTCTTCATTAACACGAAGACCGGCCATCTTTGTGACCAGAGCGAGCATATGGACGAATTCGAAGCCGATTCAATATTGGTAGAGCTTGTTGCATCCATGACGACAAGACTTGACCACTCTCGCATCCGAGAGGTCGTCCAAGAATACTTCCGATACGCCACGTCCTCCCATACTTGTGGAAGGAGCCGAACCGCTGTTCCACGACGTCCTTCGTGGATCAGTGCACGAACTGGCAGAATCCCCCACAGTCATGAAGTTGGTGATGTTTTGTACGACGGTGCAGGGAGCTGGGCTTCACTGGGCATGGTGTGATACATGTTGTATCAACAAATCAGACGGCTCGGTCCTTCAAGAATCCCTGACCTCGATGTTTCAATGGCATCATGAATCGTCGCTCACAGTCATTCACCTCAAGGGTGTACTATCGGACTCGGAGCTGGATGGACTGGAGAGGAGTCCGTGGAACACGCGTGCATGGGCGTTGCAAGAGTTCTTTGCATCTCGGCTCATCCGCTTCTACACTGAAGATTGGAAGCTTTATCGTCCCGACAAGAAGGTGTACAACCACAAGGATTCGCCTGCCATCATGGCAGAGATGGCGCGTATTACGGGCACTGATGTGGATGTCCTCCTTTCTCTTCGTCCGGGATCGGACAATGTACGACAGAAACTGTGTCTTGCGGCGACACGGGTTGCTACGAAGCAAGAGGATATGGCCTATTCACCGTTTGGCATATTTCACGTTTCTAACCCAGTCACATATGGCGAGGGGCAACAACGCGCTGTCGGTCGCTTGTTACAAGAGGTATTGACTCGGTCAGGAGATGTCAGCATTCTGGCCTGGACAGGAAAGGCGTCGGAGTATAACGGCTGCCTTCCTGCGGAGATTTCTGTGTATCGCCAGCCAACTTCGCCCTATTTTCCGTCGCCGATCGAAGATGGCGAGATGGACCAGTTGGTGACAGTTATGATCGGGTCGTCGTTCTCCCGTCCCCGCGTCTCGCCAGCCGTCGGTTGAGCTTATCTTGCATCGTGTTTCCGCTCAAAGGTCCGTTGATTTTTTCAAGCGGCGATTCTCCCCAGCGTGTTTATCACACCACGACATCTGCGGCATTGGGGAATGTCGAGATCAAAACGACGGCGGACTTGTCTAGCCTAAGTAATCTAGTGCTCGTGCATCCGTGGCTTCGGTGCCTTCTTGATCCAGTCCTTCCATTCGAGGATGACGTCGAACCGTCGCCAGTCGACGAGGATAGCGGGGATGGCGATTCGGACGCACCGTTCACCAATCCACTCCCTCCCTCATCATACACCGCCCCACCTCCACACCATACCCCGCAGCTCGACAGGCTTATCAGAGCGTTACGGCTTTTCGTGCGTCTCAGACAACCTTTTGGGGCACTGCTGCTCGTTCCTCTATCCCACGATGAATACAAGCGTGTTGCTTCCGATCATCCCATCGTCGTGCAACTACTGAGGGCGTTTCACCAAGCTATCTCGCAAAGAAGATATGGACGCTTGCCACATGTAACAGATATGTCATCCTTGTGTTGTCAGTGCCCCCTCAGTCACCCCGGGACAAGTCGATTGCGGCGTGTTCATTCATGCAACTAGGTTGTGTTGAGACATGCTACGCTCCGGCAGCGATGACAACTCAGACTGCAGCCCACAATCCATCCGACCGACGCGAACCCAGGTATCGCACTCGCAAAACGCGTGAATTCGTCGAGTATGCCATAGTTGCCTTCGAGAAGACCAAAGCTGGATCGACTCAAGTTCACGATGGCAGCCTGAGGACGACCGTCAAATCCCTTGGCTCTGTCCTTTTTGCGCATGAGCAAATACATCGGCATGAAACTCTGAGTGACGAGGGCCACTCCAAGGCCGCCGTGGATGCTCTTCACATTGTAAGCACCGTGGGCGACGACGTTAAAGCTAACAATCCAATTATGACCAGAAATCCTTACGAGTTCCGAGGCCCATAAAACCAAACATCCACTGTCGAAGGTTCTCTAGGGAGCGAGTCATGGTCGACCATCCAGAACGCCTTGCAAAGTGTCGACGTGCATGTGGCCCTCCAGCTAACCGAAGTATCCTCGCTCGTGGGCGGAGTTGTTGACCAGCCTACTCATACGAGCATTGCTCGAACATGCCGTGGAGCAGGTATGCCACCGATCGAGAAACGACATGCATGAGGGGTAGGGGGTTGTTACAGGCCAGGCAACGACAACAAGGAGGGAACGGTACCGGTACCACCTGCGTCGTGGCGACCATGTGAGAGACCCTCATTGAGACAGGGATCGATTCTACCGCGAGAAAGATACGGATATACGCGAGCGTGATGGAGGTCTGGTGGACAGATACCGCTGCCACCGCCGTCGCGAATGGATATGATGGGGGTAGGACCCAGGCGTTCCCTGAGTGCCCAATTGACAGACCCGTATCCGCCGCTAACGGGTGGCGACGAGGGTACGCATCATCACCAAGGGAGATTGACCGTTGGCGGTACGGTGCGCCTGCTTGGGACAATTGTGCACCGTCCTATACGCGCGCGCGCCGCCACAGGCGTTGTCGCACATTCGGAACGAAGTCTACCACGTCGTGGACCGGGTGTTGCAGAGGACCTGCATCTGCTAGTGAAACGCGTATGGGAGGATAATGGCGTACCCCAGTATCGGACTCGGCGGGACTGAGTATTCGCCCTAAAGACAAGGGGTGGACATTAGAGGAGGGGAAAATGTGCCCGGGCCAATCTGTGATGACGTCAATGGTACTATTGTGAGCGAGACGGTCCTTGAGAGGTTGGCCGGGGCGCGTATGTGTCGGCACCCCCCCAAGTAGTAGTGCGAGCAGTGCGATTTGGGATAAGCGGGAACAGCACAGGAGAGAATGAGAACGAGAGAGCGGGAGGGAACAGCGGGGAAGGAAGGGAGAACGCGAGTTTATGCGGCAGAGTATGGAATGGGGAACACGATAGGGACGAACGTGGACGAAAGGTGCGCCGTTGTTGGGCTGGCAGATGGACCCTGGTCCGGGGCATGGATCGAGGATAGGAGGGGCGGTCAGAAATATGTTCCGCCTCTGCGTACGAGTTGAAGGGGGGAGACGTTTGACGAGGGGTGGATCTGAGCGTTCAACGTTCAACGTTGATCTTTTGGTGGTCTGCTAGCGGACGGCTACTGAACGCTCACTTGTTTTTCTGTGCGTATGAGATCCATTTCCCATTTTTGAATAATCATCAAGAGTGTGTCAAGTCACTGTAAGCGCCCAGAGCACTAAATGATTATGGGTGTGTGAACTAATCCGATCAGGACACATGCAGGCGACAACGGCGTGGCGTACCTGCGACAAACGACCTCTATCCCTCATTCCATCGATCTGAACCTAGCAGGGTATGTCTCCCAACGTACGTCGAAGACAAAAGGATGGTGAGCACAGGGTTGGTTGAAAGGACAATGCTGACGAGAACACAAGAGTCGGGTAAAAATAGCCCCTCTTCCAGTATCGTTCACCGAAGGGAAGAAAAACCAATCGTAATCGATGGTCGAGATTACATATATTCCGTCGCGGTCCTCACTGATGAAGCACGTCATGAGCGGTAGCAGAGAAGGGAAGATTCGACGTTGGTGCATCAAAAATGGTGAGGCGGCGGCGGCAATGGATGCGGGGAGTTCTGTTCTCGACATTGCAGTGTCACGAGATGGAAGGCGGATCGTCAGTGGAACGAGAAGTGGCTTGGTGACAGTGTGGAATACCGCGGCGGATACTCACTCAAAAGTGACCGAGTTCCAAGCGCACCGGGAATACGTACGTGCAGTTGACGTCTCGCCAGACGGAACGAAAATTGCGACCGGATCCGGAGACAGCACTATTTGTGTCTGGTCGCTGTCGACTGGCCAGCGGCTCCTCGGCTCCTTGAGACACAAGTTCTGGGTCGCAGCAGTCAAGTTTTCACCCGACGGACGCCTCATCGCCACTGCCACATGGGATCGTGACTCTGTTCGGGTCTATGACAGTCAGAATGGCAACCTCCTGGTCGACTTCCCGGTCAAAGTCAACTCGGCGTTGAACCAGTCCCTTGCCTGGGCCAGCGACAGCAAGCAACTCTTCGTCCTATCACACACCGGCCACATGTACCGTGTCGACGTGTCAACCGGGGTCACACTCTCGAAATGGCTCATCCACAGTCGCAACAGTCCTGCATGCATTGCCCTCGCAAGTAACGGAACATTCATCGTCGCCTCCGCTCATTCTTCGGTGTCATTTTGGGACACAACAAACCAGGAGCAAGTCGGGACCGTCATCAGGTACACTCACAGCATCGAGTCCATGGCTATATCATCAAACTATGACCTTGTAACCAGCGGAGAAAAGAGAATCACTCTTCGGGCACTTTGTGGCATCCTTCCCTCTCGCTACTTTAATCGTGTAATTGAATCGCAGACTACTCCATTGGCCATTGCAGACCCCCTACTGCGGGAAATCCAGCGCGCAGAAGTCGAAAAAGTTGAGGACGGTCCAAGTGCGTTCATTTGCACCCTGATCCCGGTTTCTAACATCCATGTCCATCAGACGAAAAAATAACGAATTTCGAAGAACCCATCCAGGAACTACACAACCAGCTCACTGAATCTCAACAAAACGCCCAGCAGGAGAGAGATGACTTTATCCAGTCCCTGCACACTCAGGAGGAGAACTCGAGTATGTCCCCTGCTACCCCGACGCATATTCCCTTGATTCACGTCCACTAGATAGCAAAATTGCGCGTCTTCAAAAAATCGTAAAAGAGCTCCGCAATCAGCTTGCCGAATGTCAATTGGCGGCCAATGAACAAAAGGATAGCCTAAACGAGTCCATCGGATCACTGCGTGCAGCCCTTTATACACAGGAATCAAATTCAAGTACGTCTGTTGTCACCTTCCTTCATCGTCTTTTGTCACTTGTGTCCATCAGATCAAAAAATAGCGACTCTCAACATGGCTGTTCAAGGGCTGCATAACCAGCTTGCTGCGTCCCAGCGCACGGTCGATCGGGAAAAGGATCGGCTCAACGAAACCATCAACTTTCTTCGTTCCGATTTTCAGGCACGCGACGAAAGCTCAAGTACGTGCACATCTACCGAGACCTATGTTCCATTGACCTCCACGTCTACTAGGCAGTAGAATCACATGTCTCGAACAGACCAACCAAGAACTCCGTGTCCAACTTGCCGACGCTCAACGCAAAGCTGATAGCATCAACCATGCACATGAGCAGAAGCATCGATGTGAATCCCTGTTTGCCCAAGGTCGCATA
The DNA here is from genome assembly GCA_038093115.1 of Hortiboletus flavorubellus. Taxonomy (NCBI): domain Eukaryota; kingdom Fungi; phylum Basidiomycota; class Agaricomycetes; order Boletales; family Boletaceae; genus Hortiboletus; species Hortiboletus flavorubellus. The sequence goes on along the minus strand of JBBPRR010000641.1, from coordinate 2,084 downwards.
CAGGGTGCTGCGGAATGTCTTCTCGAGTTCGCGAACACCGTAGACGACGATGTGAGGGCCAACAAGTTAATTGTTGACTGGCTTGCTGGTAAGTTTCGGCGTCATGCATTCGGATAGAGTATTTATTCACTGCCATCAGAGTTTACCCACCGATGTATCACCATCCTAGAGAGAGTTGGAGACGAGGCATCGGACTCCGGGAAACGGGACGAAGCGATTGTAGCTTACTCTATTGTGTTGTCGCTCGGTCCCTCAATCCCGAACGCTGTACTAGCGAAGTGGGCGAAGATGATGCTCAGTCGTGGCTCAGCTGACGAAGTATCAAGTGCCGCAACTAAGGTATGTTCTCCGTGATGGTTTGAAGATTGATGGTAACGCTTTTTCGGTATAGTTCAAGGTTCCGAGGTTTGTCGTCTACCGCGACGTCTGCGACATTCTAGAACGGGGTGGTCGACTCACAGAGGCGGTCGAGTGTTTCCGGCGAATGGAAAATGAGCTACCAGAGGACGCGGGTGTGCGCGATGAGCGAGTGGAATGGGAACTCGGTGGGTGGTTCCAGTCGCAAACACCCATCGCACGTGGTATCCTGACATTGGATACCAGGCTTCAAAACACGCTGTACGAAGGCATTAGAACAGAACGGAGATGTCGCTATGGGCTCCGCATCATACGAAGACGCTGTTGCCCATTATTCTACAGCACTGAGCCTCAGTCCTTTGTCGGCAGACCTCTTGGCGAAGCGGAATAAAGCACGAGTTGGGAATGGATCATGGGAAGATTCGTTGCAGGATGCCAACGCGGTACGTGTATCTTAATTTACACCGGAATAAGTAGTCAACACGATACCAGACGATCGAACTCGATCCATCGTCTCTATTTGACCACGAAAAAAGGCATGCAGCACCGCTTGGCGCCCACCGCTACGATGAAGCAAATAATGCGCCTAACGATATGCCCCTGATGCTCGAACAATCCGCTGATCCGGTTGCTCGGGGTAAATATTTTCCCATTTTACATGGAGGGGTCTCCCACCACCAATCAAAAACGGCGAGATGGGCGGGTTGGTGACGGAACTGCGGACATCCTCAAGAATTGTCGAGTCGACTATGATGTTTATATGATCGAGGGGTCGTTCTCCCATCCCCGCGCCTCTTCAGCCGCCGGTTGAGCTGATCTTCCATCATGTTTCCGCTCAGAGGTCTGTTGGTCGTGGCGATCCCTCTCAGCATGTTTATCACACCCTGACACTTGCGTTTGGGAACGTCGAGGTCAAGACGACAAAGGAGTTGTCTAGCCTGAACAACCTGGTGCTCATGCATCCGTGGCTCCGGTGCCTTCTTGATCCCGTCGTTCCATTCGAAGATAACGCCGAACCGTTCGTCCCAGTCGACGGGAATAGTGGGGATGGCGATCCAAATGCTCCGTTCACCCCTCCTCATCATTATATCCCATCTCATCTTCACACCGTTCCCCACAACTGGACAAGCTTACTAGAGCGTTACGGCTTTTAGTGCGTCTCAGACAGCCTTTTGGTGCGCTGTTGCTCATTCCTCTATCCCACGGCGAATACAAGCGTGTTGCCTCTGATCATCCTATCGTTGTGCAACTACTGAGGGGCATTTCACCGCGCTATCTCGCAAAGATACAGACGCTAGATATCCTGTAGTTGTTTCGTGTTGCTTCATGTAATATTATAATGTACGCGGGCGTGATGGGGAACAACAGCGGGACCGGGATCTGGATGCGCAGTTACCACCGCCGACCAGAGGGTATGGGACGACCGCAAACGATGGGTTGGGTTCCTGCTCTCGTCACTGCAATCACGAATGGATGCGATGTGGGTAGGACCCGGGCGCTCCCTGAGTTCGCGATTGACAGATCCGTGTCGTCGCCAACGGGTGGCGACGATCGAAGGTACGTACCGCTACCAAGGGAGTTTGACCGTAGGTGGTACATGTGCCTACTTTGGACGATCATGCACCCTCCTACGCATACGCGCAGCCGCGGGCGTAGTCCCACATTCGGAACAGAAGCCCAAATCCGCCGTGTCGTGGACGGAGTGTTGCAGAGGACCTGCATCTGCC
>JBBPRR010000640.1:0-18882 GCA_038093115.1 Hortiboletus flavorubellus | reverse complement strand
AGAAGCTTGCCCTACAAACGTTCAAAATGGTCATTCCCATGTCTAACCTGCCACGGAGACGACTCGGTGAATCAGAAGGCCTGCCACACCATCTTCCTGTGTGTGGTATGTGTACATGTGTCGGGAGAGGCACAGTACTTGCTGTTTTGACGTGTGCACCGCACGGATCATAGGTATTCTAGTCATAACTCATCTCATAGGGTTCGCACATCGCAGATATCCATAATCCAGGCATTCTGATCTGAGTCGTACCGAAAAGCTGAGACGAAGAGCGAGTGAGAGGTGAAACTGAATAGCTGACGGCGCTTGAACATGTTCGCCGAGCGGGCGTCCGACGTCTGGCCCTGGTCTCTGATACTGACTTGAGCGGCAAGTATCGTGTGTTTCTGTGGTCGCCTCGCTCGATTAGTATAATGAATCCAGGCGAGTCGGCTGTTTGAGGATGGGCTGGCCGTGGCACCCGACTCAAAACGTCGGTACGGACCCGCCATATTTCCCCCGCGGACCCCATTCGGGCCACCGTAAATCCACTTCCGAGACAGGCGTCCCGTTATGGCACTCCTTCCAGCACGAAACCATGACTCCTGCAGCTTCCGTCTCCTTTCCCACAGTGCGCAATCACCAGGGATATCGATTTCGAAAGAAGTTACATCCGTAATCGCCGAACCTGATAGGATTCGTTTCGAAGGGCGGGCATAGGGAGCGCGGACGAGTCAGATTAGTGTCGTCAGATTACAATAGTAGTTTGCCTTTCGCGTTCGCTTAGTCACTTGTCACACTGTGAGCACGCTCAAGACGGTTGGTTTCACTGACTATTCGTCGGGATCGGTGACTCCAATTGTGATGTGGATAAGGGATTCGAACGTTCACCCCTACAGTATTTGCACGTGTGTCAATTCGTTGCTTCGAAGAACTGTGAGTCATCGCCTCCAGCTGGCTACTACTCGCCGTGCGCGCACCTGGGTTGGCCGGCCCGAGTGATCGATCGTCGATGGGTCCGGGTCGATCTAATAGTTGCCACCGTGGTGGATGCGATACGACATGTTCGCCCGTGCGCACGATATGGGCGCCATGACTCGGATTCAAGTGGGACCATTCCGTTCTGTACGTAGGTGACAACACATAAAATTAAATCTCGATCCCGACGTTCCAGTGACTCCCATGGACGCTGGCATTTGGCAGGACAAATGATCGACGTCGTGGTGACAGTCTGACATCGCCTCGGTCGTTGCAGGAACTCGGTCTACCTGTAACTCCAGTGCCCGGGCGCCCATGTCTTCACCCGATACCGCCCATCATATCGCATCAGTCATGCGTGCTTCTCCCGTTCACAGATTCCCTCAGATCGATGGCGCAACCCCAGAATCAAGCCCTGCAACGAGGTACGTGTTCCGTGTGGCTCTGAACGACGGTATACACGCACTTGATAAGCAACGACCCTGTCCTTTGCGGGCGAACCATGCGGTCGCGTTACTTGGGGGCTGTCAGCGAAGCCGCACTCTGAAACACACCCGTATTCGATCTTGGTGTAGGTGTCCCTCCCCTTCCCCCTCTTGAACCGCGATCAAGGCCGCATCAAGGGAGTTGAGCTTTGCAGAGCCTGGGGTCGACAAGGATTCGTCATGGACGACACCGTACCGGCCTCAAATTTTGCACTGCCTGCCTGTCTGGGTGCGGGAAGCGAGATCGCCATATGGTCGACTTTGGTACTGCCCATACCCCTTTGGGTAGCACTGGCGGCCAAACTATATCCCAAGGGGGGTAAGTCCTGCGGGGAACACAGGTAGTTTAGAAGTCGAACTATAATCTACCCACTGAGCAAGTTCTAGTCCTTCGTGTGTTGCATGTAAAGGAGTATGGGTTGTAACAGAGTTGACTGGTAAGCATCATGTTGGCGAATCGCGTCATCACAGCTTTGAGGGACGAACGGCACAGACAAACCCAATGTTAACGACATCATTGCAAGTCTGTGCGCAGCGCTGCAGGTAAACCAAGATAGGTAACGCCCTATTGTCTTTCCATAACGCCCCCAGGGTCTACTCACGCCGAATATAAATAGCAAGGGGGCGTCATCGCGTCGAGCCCAAGTTGGGTGCGAATGGCGCAATAAATCCCGCACGGCACGGGGCCCACAAGAAGCAATCGGACCGACATTCACCTTTTTGCGCACCGCGCAAACGCAAAAAGGTTGACTTTGGGGAAGTGCCTCATTCCTTGACATCGCCTTTTGCGGCGAAACCTGGCCGCAAAGAGTTTCGAGAGTACGGGCTTCGCTGTGCTGCAGGGGTTTGCGCTTATCGCTTACGGGATACCGTTCCACATGAAAGCAAAAAAAGTGTCGACAATCGACATTCGGAGATAGCAAAGGAACGGCACCTCTAGCTATTCGGTCCCGCAACCTCCGCGTTCGGCTGCCAACTCTCTCTTCGCATCCGATTGCACCGACGACATCGTACCAGAGATGCAGTGACGACACGACCTGCCAAAAGAAAATAAATGCCTCCCTGGCCTGCCGGTTATTGAGGATGGCCGACGCTTCTAGTGAGGGACTAATTAGACTTTGCACGTCCTCGCGCTATATCCCTGCGTGTCCGGACGTTCGGTGTGGGTTTTCTTGGCGACAAGCTAACGGGAAAAAGACTTATCCAGTAACGATTCTTTGGTTCGCTAAAGTGCCAGAGCGCGTTGGGACGTTGGGGATCACTGATTCACAGCCTTGAGTCGGGTCTTGGGGATGTCCGATGAGAACGGCGCCACCGCGAGGGTACGCGCGCGGCGCCTCATCGCTGCGGCGCAGACCAGGTCAGGTCACGAATAAACGTGTCAGGACGACCGACGCGGACGCTCTGAGCCGTGTTCCGCGTCTTGCCCGCAAGAACAAACCTTTTTTGTGCACTGGTACCCACGACTTCATCTCGGAACATGTCCATTGGCGGGCGTCATGGGACGCGCTGAGTCATGTCGCGACGCCGCATCCCCAACCAAGTGATGGCTCCGAGTGAGTGGGCTAGTCTGCCTGACAAGACGTAAACCTTATTCCTTTCAGGGCCTCGAAAAATGGAGGCACTGTCATGTGCCCGCCCTTCATGATCGACCTGCGCGCCGACAGCGCGCAGTTACACTATCCATATAGAGGAGCAGGTACTCGTCCGCGTGACGTTCATAAGCAGTAACATGACTTTAGAAAAAACAGTGCCTATCCTACAAGGTTCGTGTACGCAAGGCGACCCGGACATTCGCATTCGGTAGGGTGGCATACACACAGCCTGGTCCCTTATCAATCCCAATCAGAGATTGGTTCAGGAAGATCCTCGTGGGATGCGAAGAGGTGGAGCACCCGGTTCAGCATGAACGCCGGACGATTAACGAGAGTCGGTGGGAATACAATACGGATGGATGCTAGCGCTGACTGATTCCATGGGTTGTGCCATGGATAAGACAGATAACGCAACAAACCTCAGAGAGGTGCGATCATGTCGGGTTATGCGGTTACGGTGGCTCATTCATCATGTCGTCAGAGCATATAAGTTAAATTGACAGATGAAATTCAGACCGCCACAGACCGCTTGTTGCTCGGTCGCGGATGTGACGCATGCTCACTAACGTTTTCCTTCAATCAGACGCCTTGGAGGCCTGCGACTTTCACAATCGATGTGCTCTTCTGTGATTGGGGTTGTAGATCCGTATCAATGTGGTCTGGCGCAATCAAGCTTTACCTTCCCCAGGCACCCAAAGCTGCAGGCGGACATACTGTGGGGCAAACCAACGCTGGCTGGCGTTGGCTGGCGTTAAGCATTACTGAGAAAGGCTGACATACCCGCCACTGTAGCGCGAGTAATCTGTTAACCTAAGCCAAGCACCACATTGCGACCGTGTCAAAGTCACTAGCTAAGGGGGGTTATCCGGGTCAGCTGTCTTGGTAAGTGCTTATCGGGTAGAGTACTATATCCGTACCACCCCCTCAATATGTGTGATCACAAGTGTGATCATGACAGAACTTTGAAAATATGGCCGGAATCTATACCCCATCAGGTTCTCTGGGAACGGTTCGAACGCTTCAATTTGATGGTGGCGTCTCATGAGCTGGTTGCGGATCGCAAACAAGTGAACATTGTCGGTGGGAGTTGGGTTAAGAATCCGTTGGAGCATCAATCGTCATTGGTGACGAAATTGGGGAACCAGCGAGTCGGGGTTGTACGATGGCGTCTGGCGGTGAGGTGGTATTTTTGGTGAGTCTGGGGCTACCTACCATCGCAAAGACTTCGTGCGCCGATCGCTTGGGGTCCGCCTTCACAGTCAGGTACACAACCTTCAGGCTAGGGGGGGCAGCATTTCAGTATACGCGACGAGACGCGATGGGCACCGATTTTCGCGGAGTGTACCCGCGATAGCGTCGGGCGCTAGAGAATGCGCTCGAATCGCATCGTTTTGGTATTTGGATTGCGAAAAGGTTAAACCACGTTGTGAACTCACAGCATCGAGCGACCTTGCATCTCAGTAGGCTGTTCAGGCTGACTCAGTAGACAACTCTCATACAGGGCCATTGAATTGATCTGTATTGAGGCCCATCGAGTGTTCCCACCATCAAGCTTCCTTGGTGTCGTAAACGTGGATACTAGCAGAGCCCAGCCAGTTTCTCCGGCTGCGCATCTAAGGGGGGAACAAGATAAGTGGATATTGCAGGAAGTCGTGGTCACGTATCAAGGATGCACTGCTCTCATTCGAGAGCCACCCATGTATATTCATGGGTATATCAGAGCTGACACATCAAGGGAGCCAGTTGGTGAGTACGGAATCAGTACCCTCTCCACCTTCCCCCCATTCTGCGCGTTAGAGCGCCGTTTTGAGCAGATACTGTAGCCTGATCATGATGCGCAGTTAGAGGGCGAACCAAATACATCGCGGTCTTTAGCGCCCTCGCCTGCCCAAATAGCTCCCCCCAAATCCAACGTGTCGGGTTTAGTTGGATGGAACAAGGCAGCCGTGAAGGTTGGACTTCGAGTTCACATGTCGAACGTCAGGCTGACACCGGTGGCAAGTAAGACGCTGGATAGCTACGATGCCGAATTTGGACGTTCGACAAAATGAAGTCTCATGATTCCACAGTCGCAGGGAACGACCGCAACTCGGGACTATTGGGTACCCGCAAACGACGGGTTCATGATAAGCCCAGAACCGGCGTGGATACGCCAAGATTTTGAGACCTCGCGACGTGTAACCGAAGCCGCGATATCGCATGCATGCGGCAGTGGCTGGTAAGCCCAAAACTGACTCCGACTAGTCCTTTAAAGGTACGAAAGATAGCGAGGGGAGAAGAAGGGGAGAAAGAAGTCTGCGTCGACGATAACCGGTACACCGGCTTAGCCACAACATGGACAACGCATCCCTTCGAATCCTTATCGAAACTGTTTCCGCGGTGAAGGCACCAGGCAACTTCGCATCGCCAACACGACGCCTTTTGCCAGCACGCAACTACCAGCATTGTTCTGATAAGGATTTCAACTGGATAACATAGTAGGAACCATAATCAAGTTCTCTAATGAGGCACATCGAATACAACCGTCCCTTCCTGCCACCTCTGAGTCACCGATCGATCATATCATCAAGGCCAGCACGAGGAACGAAACACCACCAGAAAGGGAAGCGTCCCTCGAGTGCACGTGTGATCATCAAGACAGCACACCATGCTTCACTGATAGCGTTCGCACTAAAGCAGGTGCAAGATCAGAAACGCCTCGCACTGTATCATTACCGGATGATCCGTACCACAAGTGATCACAGCTGCCCCAGACGCATCATCTGCGTCTATGAGACACCACTAAATCACGGACTTGGTGTGGTCGTTGGGGTGGTTGGTAGCGGGGGATTTGCGGAGCACTCTGATAGTGCTGTACGCGAGCGTGAGAAGAGGAGGTGCGAGAAGATGAATGTGAAGGGTAAGGGTAAGGTTGAGGAGGCGGGGTGGCCTGGGCGGGGGCCCAGTGGACGTGCCGTGGGGGCGGTTTGAACGACCCACGAGGTGGTGGGAACGGAGGGGCTTGTTGGCTACTCATGTGTCTCGACGAGCGTAGAGGAGGGAGGGCTAAATCCCGCTTCTGAGATGGGAAATGGACGTGGAAGTAGTTCATGAGCTTAGAGCTTCGTTGAGGAGGATAGGGTCGTGCGGGTTGGCGCATAACAGGTACTTTGCGTGCAGGTACGGGTCCTCGCATGACAGACCCTTTGCGCGGAGGTGCAGGAGCGCGGGGGACAGCGGCTGGCGCATGCGGATGATGTCCTCGTCGAACCTGAGGACGGGCCTGCACAACAGGAGGCGGCCGTTTCGCGTGAACGCGCGCCATCATTGGAGATGGTCGTTGGAGGTGATGGTGGCCCCGGGCATCGTGGGTTGGAACAGGCTTTCTAAACCTACTCAGCAAGTCGAATGTCATGTCGAGCCGCAGTGGTACTGAGGGGAAAGTACGAAGGCGTTGGGCGTTCTCCTGACCTGACGAGGGACATTAAGAGCAAATGATAAGGACAGCTGTGCTGTGAACAAATCCAAACAAGGAGCTGCCGTTGACGAACTTCTGTTTCCTTGCAACGTCACATAGAAGGACATGGACATATGGACCAATCACCTGACCGCGGCGATTATGAGTCTGTGCTCGAAGTCTCGAAGTCGTTTCATCAAAGTGTTTCCGTATCCAACTTGACACGCCGGAGATGAGCAATGCTCGTGACCATGAATAACATGAGGTCCACTGAGATGATTATGAGATGCATTGCAACATTCCATTCACCAACTCGGTCAACAGAACATGGTAACAGACATGATGCGGCGCTGTCAGCTTGTCAGTAAAAATAGGTACAACGAAGCATTTGGGATGCAAGCCGGGAGCTACACTTCATACGATTACCGACATATGGACGAAAAAATCGTTTGCCCTGCCCTCCGTTCTGCCTTTTGGCTTCTGAAAAGAAGATTTAAACCCACACACAATAAATTACTGGGGGGGAGGTTGGAAGCTGGAAAAAAGTATTCATCACCGCTTAAGTTCAATTAGGAGGAGAAATGATTACCCAGGGTGAGGGGGGCCTCCGAAACCCGGTGGCGGTGGGAAGGGCACACCAGGTGGGAAGCCTGGAGGCCTGAAACCGGGAGGAGGACCGGGCATGCCAGGGGGAGGGAATGGCACTGGAGGCCGACCCATCGGTGGAGCGCCCACTACAAGGGGATGAGGTGAATGAAACCAGCGGTATCAATGGACGCACTTGAAGGCATCATTCCCATGCCTCGACCGGCAGGAGCTCCACGGCCAGGACCAACAGGAAGCTACAAGTTCGGGGGCATTCGATGTTCCATTGCGTATCAACAAACAACAAACACGTACGGCATTCTTTTTGTCATCGTCGACAACTGGAGGGGGTCCTTCGACGCTCATGCTGACAACTGTTTCGCCGCGTAAAATCACGAGGCCCAGAGTCCGCTTGACCTCTTGCTCAGGTGGTGTCTCTGTCTGCCCAGGCTTTTTCTTGGGTCTCACGCGGCGGAATTCTTCGCAATCCGCTAGGACCAGGTTCATGTGCCTATCGAAGGCGAGCATCTGTCCGGTTAACGCGCGACCATCGTTGATAGTGACTTTCAGCCGCCAGTTGACGAGACTGAGCATCTTTCCACCTTTTGACTTTGGAGGAGGCTACATTTATTCGGGAAGAGGTCAATAAAAGATATGTAGCCCCGATCTGTGAGCGATACGAACCATGATGGGCGCGATTAGGATATGTCGCAAGTACAACGAACGATATTGAGAAACGAGGCGGGAGATTTCATGCACAAATACCTGCAAATAGCCTGCTAAGCGGCTGGCTCGGGCTCGGTAAGCTGTATGCAAGTCTGAGCAATGCCAGATGACCACTACTACTAAGCATTTCGGTCGTCCCCCCGAACGTTAACACCCTAAATATAAAGCAGCCGTCAGCACGGCCCACTGGTTGCAACGTACTAATCATGTCTTTCGACACGCCAATGACCCGCGTACTAGGCAGGTTGCAGCTGCTCATGTCCGAAAATCGTATGCGTGATTCCCTTCCCCCCTAGGTGTAAAGATCCCTGTTGTCGCGGCTCCGATGGCGGGAGCAAGCGGAGGCTTGTTAGCTGCTCGGGTCACCGCCGGGGGAGGCTTCGGATTCCTGGCAGCAGGTACGATTACACGCATTCTCAAGGCAAGATGGCCAATCCTTGGAACTTGACAGGTTACAGGACCACCGAGGGTCTTGCAAACGAGTTATCCCTTGCTCGTGAATTACTCCACTTAACTCCCTCGGATCCCCTTCCGATTGGCGTTGGTTATTTGGGCTGGCAGTTGGAGGAGCCCATGGCCAAGCCGGAAGTTATGCTATCGGCTGCCCTCGACAACCGTGTACATGCAGTCTGGCTTGCTTTTGGCAACAATCTCAAGCAGTGGATCGAATTTATTCGTAACTACGACGCCGAGCACAAACGCGCCCGTCAGACGACTATATTCGTCCAAGTTTCCTCCGTTGAGGAAGCGCTTGTTGCCTCGGACGAATGGAAAGTGGACGTTCTTGTCGCCCAAGGTCTGAAGATTTCCTTGACAGTATAAAGTGGTCGAATTTACCCTTGGTGCATTCCTGCAGGCAATGAGTCAGGGGGACATGGATATAGTTCTGCACCACCCCTTTTCATGCTAGTCTCCTCTATTCTCGCCGCGTTTCCCAAAGGTGGACCTCCTCTCTTGGCAGCAGGGGGGTTGGTTACTGGAAACCAAATTGCTTCTTTCCTTGTCCTCGGAGCGGCGGGTGCTGTGCTTGGAACGCGCTTTCTGATGACTCCAGAGAGCTTATACAGCGATTCCCAGAAAAAAGCTCTTGTTTCAGCTAAATCCGATATGACAGTGCGAACGGTGGCATTCGACCGTGCGAGGGGCACCTTGGATTGGCCAGCAGGCGTTGATGGAAGGGGGCTTTATAATGACACTGTGAAAGACGTGGAGAGCGGTGTTGACATCGAGACGGTGAAGGAGAAATTCCGAGCGGGTGTTCGTGACAGTGACCCCGACCGAATGCTAGTGTGGTCTGGTATGGGAGTAGGACTCGTCTCGGAGATCAAGAGTGCCCAGGTTGGTTTCTGATGCTATCAACTGTCCGGGGGCTCATCATGATGTACAGGAGGTCGTCCAGGAACTTGGTAACGATATCTTGCAGCGGCTGAAGGTCGCTTCTGAGCTTGCGCGATAACGAGTATGAGCGTTATCGAATTTCATTGATGATGATAAGATAGAGATCTAATTTTGCGTCATTACTTCCTCTCTTCCGCTAGTCGGCTGCTATGCGTTCCCACCGTATCGAGTATCGCGCAGCAAGGGTCCTCGCAGACTCCGGAATTAGAAACACCTATAACACCGGGTGGAGTGCGGGTCATGATATCCTTTAAATTTAGCACCGGGCTCTCTTAGTACCAGCGGAAATGATCATGTGCGACGCGCCAGTCGATAGCAAACGCGATGCACTGTGAGAAAATGACACTAGCCCGAGTCGTCGCGCCCGAATCCCCAAAAACGAGTCGCACCGCCATCGCGATCGACTAATAGCGCAAGGGGCTCATTACAATTACGAATACTAGGAGTATGTCGGTAGTGCAATTAAATAATTAAATACGAGGGGAAAGTTGGATCTGATGATCGGTGTCAGTACTAGTTATCATGAAGCTCGCGATGACGTGTCAGTTCTCAACACAGAAGGACTGACATTCAAGTTCAAGGACATCATCAATAGCATCGATAATGTTGGTACAAGTAGAGTGGTAGTAAGTAATACTAGACTAACAGACTGAAACATCGTGTGGGCACGAGCATGTGTCTCGCAATGTCATCGGAAACGCCAGCGCCAGCATACTGTTGCTCTCGTTGCGATGGTCGTTCCAAATGCTGTAAAACACCTCGAGGCCAGTGTTCCAGAAGCCGTGGAATGTCAGAAACGCACCCATCGTCTGGCCTTTGATGAGTCGTTCGTTTGCTGCCCGTTTCTGAAACGGTCGACTGTCTTTCGGTGTGATCGGCCGACGTTCTCAGTGGCTGTGAACTTGTTCTCGGCCGTCCGATCGACCCCGTTGCACTTTTTGGGCGGCACCCCTACTATGCAAACTTCCATCTGAGGTCCGGGAAAGACGTTTGTGACGGTAGTGGGCTGATGCCCAAAGTCGAGTCGAGGGTGCCTGTGCCTACACGCGGCGCAACGTTGGACGCTCGATGGCAGCACCTACATAATACAAATGGCCTACCCCACGGCATGCGCGGGCTGCCACAGTTCACTCTGATGGAAGACACTGCCTCAAAATTGACTGGCGTAGGCATCGTACGACCCATGGTATTCATTAAGACATACCGTCACATTTTTCAGATGAAAGAGGCGTGACCTCGTTGGGTTGTGGCGTTTAGGTGCTCGATCCTCCCTGCATCGAGTGCAGATGCGGCATGGGGTAGTGACATAGTGTGTGCGGTCATTCGGCGTGCTTTCGGGGTTTTTTTTTTGGAACTTGATTGCTGGAATGGATTTCTGTTCTCCTAGTTTCACGTGAAGATTCAAACAAAACAAGGGTGGTGATGCGACGAGTTCCAAGGCGTAATCCTTGGCGCAATCGAATGGTAACACCCAAAATGTTACGGTGTGATTGGCAGCAAGGAAACTTGAGGACAACAGGCACCGGATCTAAGCTTTGTACATTGGCATCGTGATGTTTTTGGTGGTGCTTAACGAGTCTGAGACATGGAGTAATGTGCAGAGCGAAAGTAGGGGCTGTAGACAGTAATCGTTGTGGCAGTCCATACGATGCCCGGACCACCATGAATTGAACGGACCATGTGACAGAACGGCAAGCTCGAATGAGAACGATGTTGATTCACCAGCATGCAAAGAACATAGTGTATTGCATTCTATTGTGACACGGCCGAGCTCCATTTCAACCACCCTCAGTGGACAATTTCCACCACCAAGTCTCCTTGGTTTATAGAGTCACCTGATACGCAGGATTACGTATCAACTGTACTAGTCATATAAGGCACGCACCTTCAATGACAACAACGCGTTTGATGTGACCGGAAACAGGTGCAGTAACTGCAGATTCCATCTGGGGAGTCTCCGTTCATATAATGAGAACAAGTTTGCGTAATGCCTACTGACCTTCATTGCACTCAGGACTGGAGGTAAGCGGCAAATAAACCGTGTCAAAATGTAGTTTTGGAACGAACGGAATGAATCCACTGACCGCAAAGAGGATCACCTTTCTTGATCTCGTGGCCTTCCCTGACTCTGACCTCAACGACAACACCCGACATTGGTGCACCGACTGAGCCAGGGTCAGAGGTTGCCTTCTCCCGCGAGAGAGTCTCGACTGCAGAGTTCTTGTCTTCAATGGATACCGCGCGTATCTATGCCAATGAATACATATCAGTAAAATTCTCATGCAATGTCATTTGCCTCTGGTATTACCTCGCCGTTGACTTCAAACCAAACGTCACGTTGGGCACGCCCCTCAACGACGGGCCCTGTTGCCATCAAACGAATAATGAGGGTCTTTCCCTGTTCGATAGCAATGTGCATCTCTTCTCCGGTGTCCGGGCGAGCCAAAAAGTACCGCGTGGGAACCACACTGGACGAGATGAATCAATATCGGCCCAGTCCCAGATTGCAGGGGGTTTGCGCACCTTAGGTCGCCGTATTTCTCCAAGAACCCCTGGTATTCTTCGAACACCTGTCGGAGTAAACGTGAATGATTCGTGCCAAGTAGTGGGAGAAGAGGGCGCAACAAACCTTGGGGTACATGACATATGAGGTCACGTCTGCATCGGTGATGTGTTTTCCGAATCTGCTGCGCAGATCACTCTTGATCTTTTTGAAGTCCAGAGGCGCCAACGTAGCACCGGGGCGGCCGTCGATTCTTGGCTTGTCCCTGATGATCTTGGAACGCAATGGCTCTGGGAAGCCTCCCACGGGTTGCCCAAGATAGCCTTGGAAGAATTCAACAACGGAAGAGGGGAAGTCAAGTTGATCTGCACGGGCAAGCACGTCTTCTTTGGTGAAGGAGTTCGAAGTCATCCACTGTGCAAAGTCACCAACCACCTTGGATGATGGCGTAACTTTAACAATGTTGCCGCACTAGAAGACGAATGAGGCTCCCAATATGGTTGATGGTATTTTCTACATACGAGCTCGTTGGCTTCAATATACTTCTTCTTGATTTCTATGTAACATTGTATTAGAAATGAGACTATCCAGAAAGATGCAAATGCAGTTTACCTGTCCATTGTGTTCCGAGGCCAAGTTGCGCGGCTTGGAACTACACAGCCGGTAAGCCAATATGCAACGCGGAAACCACGACGTTCGGTCCCTACCATGAGATTTGTGTACTGTCCTCCTGGCATCTCATGATCAAAGACGCTCGAATCCGATGCACGGACATTAGCCTCGAAGCAGCTGTAAAGCATGCGAACTTGGCTCCAGTACGAGTTCAGTGCCTGGATATGAGCATAGCGGATTCCGGTGCCCAACTTCGTTTGCTCGAGCGCCATACAGACCGCTCCCATCGATGGTTGTGAAGTTAACCCAGACATGCCTTGTCGCATTAGTTAGTAATGATATACTTGTGAGTAAGGTTGTCCCTACTATCGATGGCAACATCGACGATATCTGCGCCGGCTGCTGCTGCTGCCAACATAGACGCTGTTGCGATTCCAGCTGTGTCATGTGAATGAACGTGGATCGGAATATCGGGGTGCTTCTCCCTGATTGCTCCTATAAGGCTACGAGAGATTTCTCATTCAGTTCACACTCCATATGGTAAACACAGTAAAGACTGCCCACATTTTGGCTGCCTCTGGTTTGAGCAGGCCAGCCATATCCTTCACACCAAGGATGTGGACGCCTTCTTCGACAAGTTTATCGACGAAATCCAAATAGTACTCGAGGGTATACTTTGTTTCCTTGGGGCTGGCAACATCACCGCTGTAGCAAACAACGCCTTCAACAACGCCTCCGGCTTTCTTGGCGGCGTCAATACCAAGCTTCATCTAGGTGAAGGTTAGCCCCCATGGTATCGGGTTGACAGATTCAACTTGCATTTTCTGTCGAAATCATGCTAAATCAGTGATCGGTCGCCCTTTAGCTACTGGACACTTACCAAAGTAGTTCAAGGAATCGAAGACACGGAAGATATCCAGGCCATTCTCTACAGCTTTCTTGGAAAAGTCATAGATGACATTGTCGCTGCGACGAAAATGAACAGGCGTTGCAAAAGTTTCAAAGAACTTACGGATAACTGGTATACCCAACACCGTTGGCACCACGCACGAGTGCTTGGAATGGAATATTAGGCACCAACTTACGGAGGGTGCGCTGATGATATGCGTCAGCGGGCAACCACAGACTCATCGGACTCCGACGAACCAGTCGCTCCCAAGGATCTTCGTACAGGAATCGCATGGCAACGTCAAACGTGGCACCACCCCACATCTCCAAGCTAAAAGCGTTGGCAAGGGCATAGCTGGTCTCTTTTGCAATATTGACCATATCAATAGTTCTCAAGCGGGTAGCAAGGAGTGACTGGTGAGCGTCTCGCCAAGTTGTATCCATGATAAGCGTTCCTGGGTACTCCCGTACGGCATTGGCGAAGGCTTCGGGGCCGTGCTCGACGATGATGTTACGCCAACCCACCTTGCACGGCAATCGAGTGTCGATAGGTGGACCATCCGGGTCGTGGCGATTCTCCAACTTGGGGATAACGATTTCCTGTTTGAGACCTGGTTCGCCAGACTGACCCTTGATAGAGCTCCCGTTGACTGCGAGATCTCCGAGATATGCGAGGAGTTTCTGAGCACGGTTTTGGCTCTGCACGAGCTTGAAGAGCTCCGGAGTATCGTCGATAAACTAAATAACATGAAACACACTGGATATCGTGGAACTCCGACACAAACCGTGGTCCAAGTCTTCCCACCAACAAAGACATCGTGTGTAAGGAGGCGGAACAAGAAAGGGATGTTAGTCTAAGCAAGACATAAACACAGTTTCGAGAACATATCAGTTGTGGCAGACCTTGACACCGCGGATGCGGAATTCGACGAGAGCACGGAGCATTTTGCGACGAGCGACCTCGTATGTCGTGCCACTTACCGTGCACTTGACGAGCAAGCTATCGTAGTGCGGCTGCATGGGGCGCACACACTTAACCCAAGTACGGTTATAAACTTTTCAGATGCCTACCGTGATCTGTGCGCCAGCGAACCCGGAAGATGCATCAAGACGAACACCATTGCCACCTGCACTGCGGTACACCTCGATTTTTCCGGTGTCTGGCTGGAAGCCAGCCGCCGCATCTTCGGTGGTGACACGACACTGGATCGCAAAGCCTCTGCGAGTGATGGCCTCTTGCGTCAAGCCAAGCTGGGGGAGAGTCGCGCCTGCAGCAATCTGGATTTGGGCAGCAACGATGTCGATACCAGTGATCTCCTCTGTGACAGCACGGAGCCGCGTTAGGGACGAAAGACCACGAAGACGGCTATAAGACTCATACCAGTAATGGTGTGCTCGACCTGGATACGGGGATTGATCTCGATGAAGTAATGCCTGCCCAGTTGGTCGACTAAGAACTCGGCCGTTCCAGCGTTCCTGTACCCCACGCTTTTGGCAAGCTTGATGGCATCAGCTAAGATAGCTTGGCGAACCTCATCAGGGAGATGTGTGGCAGGCGCGACCTCCACGACCTTCTGGTGGCGCCTTTGCACCGAACAGTCACGTTCAAAGAGGTGAATGGTGTTACCAATCGCATCGGCCAGAATTTGTACCTCGATGTGTCTGGGGCGTTCCAAGAAACGCTCAATGAAGACCGTGCCATCTCCGAAAGCGGACTTGGCCTCGGAGACAGCACGTTCGAATGCATTCTGGAAGTCGGATTGTGCGCGTACAACACGCATGCCACGACCACCTCCGCCCATGGCAGCCTTGATAATAACTACGAAAAAGTCATCAGACAACGGTAAGAAGGAGCACGCATGCGAATTGAACCCTACCTGGGAAGCCATATTCTTTGATGAATGCCTCTCCCTCGAGATACGACGCGACGGGTCCTGGTGTTCCGGGAACGACTGGTACACCGACGTTCATAGCTAAAGGATGTCGCGTCAGCTCCAGATATGCATGTTATCGTATCAGCACGGGTACCCAATGTACGTGCTTTGGTCTTGTCACCAAGACCATCAATGACTTCAGGGGTGGGTCCAACGAACGCGATACCAGCTAGCTCCACCTTGCGCGCGAACTCGGCGTTTTCGGACAAGAAGCCGTAACTGCAAAGGTATTCAATACGATACCATAAGATAAGATTAGCAATAGCAAGTACCCGGGATGGATCATATCGACACCGTGCTCGAGAGCGATTCTAATAATATCCTCCTGCGCGAGGTACGCAGCAACGGGAGTCAGACCTTTTCCGACTTGGTACGCTTCATCAGCCTGGCAGGCATGTTAGGGCGCATACACGATGGGTAGGATCGCACATCGCACCTTCTGGCGATGGGCGGAAAGACGGTCCTCGAATGAATAGATCGCGACGGTGTGCATAGCCAGTTCATGGGCTGTCCGGAACACTCTGATGGCGATTTCCTGGGGGGCGAGATCATATTGGGGAGATCGTTGAACGGAGAGTGCGGGTGAACTTACCCCACGGTTTGCCACAAGGATCTTGGTGAGAGGACCGCTGTGCCCGGCGGCCCTCCTGCGCATAGTCTGGATGTTGTGCACGGGTGTGCTGGGCGCACTGGGCGACCCGATGAAGGTGTGGGCTAGCCTCGGGGGATGAAGGGACTGCACGGGAGCGGCCATGATGGTAGTAGGGAGTCAAGGGTAACAAGGGCCAAGAGCTAGATTTAAAAGAGATTGGCGTGGCCCGTATGGCGAGATAGCGTGGCAAACATCAAGCCATTGTCGGTCCGTCTCCCCCCCTCTCTCAAGCTTGTCTACGGCATATCAAGGCGTCATTCTCCGCATCATCTCCACCTTTCCAACCCTGGCATGTCCGAAATCCCATCGGCTACGACTCCGATGCAGGGAGCCTCGACGTAGAAACAATCAGCACCGCCTGCGATAACACCGTGAGAATCGTCATAGTTGTCAGTTTCGATTACACATTGGATGGCGAAGAGCGATCCCACAGTGGCAGCGATCGAGGGCGCTGGGGATTTCCGAAGGACCCTTGGCGCCCGAGCGACCTGTGGGTTTTCCCGGCCGTGTCTGGCTTCGTGCCCGCCCAGTATATAGGCTTCGCTCAGCAGGAAGTCCCCTCCCCACTCGTTCTACCCACATCGCGACCAATCTATCCATGGTCGCGCCCCCGCCGTTGTGGGCCACTACATGGTTTGGCCAACTCCCTCAATAGGGCTTAAGCTTGGTAGCTGGTACCCTAAACAGTCTCGGAAGGACAGCGGTAGGGGTAGGGGTAGCCCCCCTGACGAGAGCTTTCGCAGGCTCGAAACCACCCCCCCTGTGCTATACATGATTTTCCATGATCCAGCCCTGATCCTCGGAGAGGAGCGCCCGACGGAAAGGCGAGTGGACTGATAGCCCGAGCGTCCCTCTTTGCACATAGATCGCAGACGGCCATGGTCCTTACATTAGGGACTCTAAATGACCGAGGCCCTTCTGACTCTGACTAGGCCGGGCATCGCCGTGGGGGGGGTTGCCACGGGTGTGGCGTTTTTCCTGTTACCTATAGTGCTCGTGCTCTCCTTGCGGCGATACCAGTTGCAGAGAACCCATCTTCCCCTGACCATGCTGTACTCCCTTCTGGACGCGAGGAAGCGACAGATAAGGCAGAAGTTGACCCGGCAGCGGCCATGTTAGTCGATGTTCGGCTCATCGGTAGCGCCGTACTCCGTGGGCTTTGGCTGCCTGGCAACGAATTCGTGCGAGAGTGGGCAGATGGCAACACAAATTGTCCAGCGGAAGGTGACTTTGGTAAGGAAGTACGAAGACTGTTCGGTAGGCCTGACATGGAGTCGCGCTGCTGGTTCTTTCCAATGTTGTGGCAAAGTCTGGACCTTCGTCCAACATACATAGCATAAGACTAGCAACAACTTCCAAAATTAAGTGATTAAGTGAGAAGCTTCAAGTACACATACTAAGAGGTAGTGGTAAGTTAGATGTAAGTAACATCACCATAAATGTGAGCCTACCGCTGCATCCTCGCAGTTTCACAGCTTTTCGAGCACCACACACATGGTTCACTCCTTAGCTCGATGCCGGTTCCCAGGTTTGAGGCAAACGAGCACGTGGTGACGTCGTTTCGATGCTTGAACGCTCTGAGTCTGCCTCCCCTCGCACAAATAAATGTGTGGCCGGACCAACTGTTTACTTGGGCGAAGAGGCAGACATGTCGGCTGGAGCTGTCAACTATTAGCGTTGAGATACAACGAATGATGGTGGAACATACAGGCTAGAAACGTCAGTGACACACGATAGACAGAGTGGCAAGCATACTCGGCAAATCTGCAGATGCGTCAGAAATTCTACTCTGTGATGCAGGGCCAAATGACGGACTGGTCGGCAAATACCGCGGGAATGTAGGGCTGAACGATGGAGAGTGGGGACTATACCTAGGCGACGTTGGTGAGAACAACAGTGACATGGGCAAATATCTCGGACTCGTGGGTGAGTGTTCCGGCGATCAGATTTAACGCAGGAGATGTTGGCGAATAGGTCCGCGACGTGAGTGCCCTGCCTCGGTCGTAGAACAGTGAAGTCCTAAAGGGCGATGTGGCACCGTCGAATGGCGATCGAAAGAACATGAGAGAGTATGCGTCAGGAGAACTTGAACTGTAAACTCAAGGAGCGAGGAACTTGCGGTGTCTTCGCTACCTTGGACGGCGAGCGATGAGAACGCAACCAACTCGCCTTTGAATCCAGCCTTGCCCGGAATTGGTGTCAAATTCCCATTGATGTCTGTAGTTCGCATATGGACCCTCGGATTCAATGTACGCAGCTCACAGAGAGAACAGCTGGTGGCGAGGGGCTGGTGGATGGGTCCGAGTCAAAGGCTGATCTTCGGCAGTGGAATCACCACCAGCAGTAACCGACGGCGATAGACTCCGTGTTTGAATCGGAGATGCACTTCCGGAACGGAACGCTGAATTACGCCGGAGTGACTTGATGGGATTGAGGGGAGTGGCGGGGGTCACCGCAACTGCGGGAGAAGGCGACGGTTTTTCTTTTACAACTGGAGACGGTGCAGCGGAGACAAACGTGGACCGCGGAAGCGGTATGTCATCAAATTCAGGAGGTGGTTCCCTGGATGAAGGTCGAGGTGGCATGTCGTTCGTCTCAGGACTCGGGAAGCAGTTCCTTGAAGACAGGACGACGAGGGACAGTGTCATCTTCCTGCATGGCAGGTTCTGGGACGTGGAGTTCCGGGGCGGGGATTTCAATCGATTCCGGTTCAGCAGCGATGACTAGGGGTTCTTCGGTTTTTGTTACAGGCAGTGGGGTTGATGCAACTACATTGTTGTGGCAAGCAAGTTTTTGGGCGGCTTGCTGAGCGGCAAGGAGCTCTCTAGCTGAGGCGCCTACTAAAACCATGGCACGACTCATCCGCATATCAACGGGAGCAGTACGTTTTCTAATTGGTGAACGACGTTCTGATTCACTTTTTTTTGGCAATTGTGGGCGGCAGAACCTTATCGTAGTTCTTCCAAAGAAATGTTATGTGACGCGGTAACCATACGGATTCTATGGCGTGATTTCTGCACATTTAATCCCGCCACAATTTATCGTCAATGCGCGCCAAATAATACTGCATGCGCGTTAGAAAGTGTACTGCGCGCCAAATAATATTGCGTG
>JBBPRR010000639.1:0-18886 GCA_038093115.1 Hortiboletus flavorubellus | reverse complement strand
CCGACAAAGATCCGTGGGGATCACATTGTGATAGAAACCAATGATTGTACCAATTCTTTCTCGATCATCTTTATATATTCATAGCTATACTACAAAATAGATCGAGGTACTAATACATGCTTCTTGTGCGATCAACTACTTGCAAGAATGTGCCACTGAAAGGGCCTCTGGTTGGAGTGGTCGATAGTTCGAGACATTGTGATGCCCGAACACAACACTAGAGTGCAATGATATTGTTCAGTCAAACCAAAATACCATATTGGCAGATACTTACCAGTTCCACCAGAGAAGAAGAGAACTTGTTTCCGCTGCTTTATCTGGTGAACCCAGCTTTTCGAAGAACTCAACGACATGGTAATAGAAGATTTCGTAGTTGAAGTCATCGTCCACCACTGCCCAGGTTGTGGCATTCGACAACGCATAGCGAACCTATCCATGTGTCCGTAAACATGTCATGTAATTGTAGGATTGGATTCTCATACCTGAATGGTGATGTATGCGATCGCTCGTGGCTGAACACTTCGCATCCTGAGTAGATCTGCAACATGATTATGTGGACGTGGGCCCTTGAAGTGCACGGCATCATCACCTCCATCGTGGCAACGAGCCAAGCTAGGAGAGGTGAAGATACATTTAAAGGCCTAAGTGTCACTTAGTATTGGAGATGGAGGTTCAATTGTATATACTGAACGGAAATGTACCTTCACGAGCAGATCGCTCTGGAACAAACCCTTCGAAGGTTCTTTCTGATTATAGACATAGCTTTTATAGAGAAATAGCGGCCAGCTATATGCCGTGACACGAAAGTCTGGATGATACTCTCGTATGTATGCGTGCACTCTGTTGAGGAGCGTCCTTTTCTAGGCCATACTGACTGAGGGTCGGCCCAGTCATAGTCAACTGGGCAGAGGAGGCGGCCGGTTAAAGTATGGTCCAGACCACGACCCTCCTTGTCACAAAGAAGCAACGGTGGCTTGACACGTTCAGTATTTGCTGTGACCCAAAGAATCACTTCGGTTTTCAATGTTGATGCGTCGTCTCCCCTGGCACCATCACAGCCTGCCTGTATCTGATTGAATTGCAATGCAATCCCACTGCTCAACACCATAGCACACACTCACCTCATGGAAAGCAAATGAGTTGAGGAGCCCACCATTGAACAACTTTGCAATCGTTGGGCACCACTGAATCAGCTTCTGGAAGCTATTGTACAATCGCTCCTGCCTAGTGGGATATTGTTATTGATGGGCTCGGTTGCACCAAATAAGACCTACTCAGGAGTGAACTCCATCTGGACCATTGCTAAGGTGACTCCATCCTCAGCCAGGTGTAGCTCCCGCCGATCATGCTTGGCAACCATGTCTGATACGGAGTCAACAAGGGTGATGAGCCATCGAACAGCCCGTCCCTCCCTTCTCAAGGTATGGACCCTGAAAATGATCAATGCAGCAGGTTTGCTGAGTAGGCAGCAATCACTTACGGCCTCTTGCTAATCTTGCTCAGTATCTGCACATTCTCAACTTCGAGTGCACAGATGCGTTGTCTTCTTTCTAGATAAGATTAGTAGAAACGCTGAGACTAAGTATTCGCATCCAAACACTTTGGTGCAGGTCAGCGTCTCTTGAAAGCTTGAATTTCTTGGTCATCGATCTGAGAAGACGGCGGAGAGTCAAAAAGGAAAGAGCTCAACCCCGCAGGTAAAGGTGCTAAGGATGATGCAGAGCCCGGCATTGGACAAACCTTGGCCTTCGAGGAGTTTATAAGCAGTCCGCTTACAGATGGGTTAGGGATGGCACCTTGGAGTTATGCTGATGCGTCCCATTTGTGTTTTCTGGGTGGCGTTCAGAGATGATTGTCAGAAGAAGAAAAAATTCACCCCAGCTTAGTGAGATGGGGATCTGAGATAACCGGCCGCCATCACCAACTTGGAACACCACAAAACAGCACATTTGGTGGAAGGTACGTGGCTGGCATGACCTAAATGCACTTTTTTGAGTCACTTAGAGCACCGGCGAGATCACTGGTAAGTGGTGGGGTGATGCCAAACAAACAGAAGCAGCGTGACTGCAAACCTTTTTGGTCCAGTTGGTCCTTAGATCCAAGATCTGATCCTTGTTTCATCTTGCGTGTTTGAGCAAAAAATAAAATACTGAAGAGTGTTTTTGGTGAGACGAAAGTGCCATGGAATACTTCCCTTTCTACTTTGTTCATCATTCAAGCTACCATGAACATTGCATACCTTATCCAATGTTCACTCAGCTGCTCGCGAGACTCGATCAACTCCAGCCCAACTTCGGTTGGCAGGATAAAATGACACAGCCACTCCTATGGCTGTTCTGCAATGCGCGGCCCCTTGATTCCATCACAATAGACCGCTTTGACTTCATCCTGCCAGAAACGCTTTGTATCATTTTCAATATCCCTCCCACCTGGGTTCTGGATTTCTGTGAAGAGGTTTTGCGTGCCTTGGAAATAGTAAGCGCCCAAGCAGTGAAAATGCACCGTGAGAGCCACCTGCACTGCCCCGAGTGCGGGGACTTGTTTAAGGTATGGTTATAGATTCGTTCAATCCACTTAAACTCATCATCTTGTATAGTATCATTCTGCTGAGCTCGAGGAATTCTAATGGTCGCAAGCATGGAGAAGTCCATGTGGAGGAAGTACATTTCATAGCACTATCGTCCACACTGTCAAATACTACTATTCTGTGTGGCGCATGTTGGGGGTGGGTCAGAGGTCACCTACTGGATCGTGGCTTGTATTCGTAGTTTAGGTCATCTGTACCATCTGACGACTGTGATTGGTCTGCATACCACACAACTCGACGCACGTGCACGAGTTCTTGCCACAGCCAGTCAGGGAAACGGATGATATCGCAGTTCCGGTCTGAAGCTAAGCCGTTCCGTTCGCATCATACCACCCACGGCCGCCATCAAAAATCTTAGGCTAATTTTTATTATTATGACTGTGGAGCGGAACAAACAAAGCAAAGTTCGAAATGGAGGAGTACCTATGGTGTTATTGCCGCTTGCCCTTTCCTCCGATCAGCCAGAGCTGAGAATGTCGTTGAAAATGGCAAGTGAGGGTCCTTCGAAAAACTTTTTTGTCAAAAACCGGAGCCTCACTGACAGGTCACCTGGTGGGTCTTTTTGTTTCTCTGATCGGCGACTGACGCACAAGGCTGACATTGGTTATGCCCCTATGATGCAGCTTCCGACATGGCGATCGAGATGGAAATATGGTATTTGGTGACTCACTCTGCCATGACGAAAACGGGGACCGGCCCAGCGTAACCCCGAGCCAACTAGTGGGATTTTCGGAACTTTGCACTCGAAAACAGTAACCCGTCGCTTCCGAGCACAGAGTCTAAATATGACATCACTGGGATGTGAACAAATAAGGAAAGTGTAGTGGTTGTACATCGGCAGTGCCACCATGAATTTGAACTCGATCTTAGCCATTGAATGTGTATACGTACCGCTGCTGTCTCGGTTCAATGCTGAGTGAGACCAATGGGGTAAACCTCTGGGAGGCGAGAGGGATGTCCATGTGATTCTGCGGAGCGTAACGTCCACAGCGCAGACTAGAGTTTGATCTTAGCTCGAGCTCGCCGTCAACCCTGTCGTAGGAATAAGGAAAAAAATATAATACGTACTGCGGTGAAATGGCTGTCTTGATCACTGAGTGAGACCAATGGGGTAACCCTCTAAGGCGCAAGAGGAGGGCGCATTCGATCCGTGCAAAGGAAAGGTCCAAAAAAAGGAGTCATAAGGAGAGGAAAGACAGCACTCCGAATCGCGCACCTCGTTGCCATGATGCAGGCTCCACGGAAACTTCCCGTTGAACTCGAACGAATGATCTTTCTGCTTGTGCCGCGCAGAACTGCACATGCATGCCTGACGGTCGAGCGGCGGGTCCATGCGTGGTATGTAGTTTTGAGGTTCTGTGAAAGGAGTCTTAGCATACGAGTATGATTAGGCTGGAACCTCGCCTCTACCGCATGGTGTGTCTGACGACCGACAACCGTGCACAAAAATTCTTGCGGTCGATGCTCCGTCGTCCAGATTTCGCTCTGACGACAGTCGAAGCTCTTTGTCTAAACATGTCGGTTAGGCTGGATACTGCCACAGCCATACTCACTTTGTGCTCCCGTGTCAAGGGCCTCAATATGCGCTTTCCGTGCCATCTCCTTGGCAAGAACCCCATCTTGGAACCACTCGCAAATCTTTCTTGCCTTAAGGTTCTCTATGTAGACCTGTCATCCATCTTTAACACAAGAGTCATTCACCTACCCGACGTTTCGGTCTTTCATTCCGTGACACACCTTCACTTGTCTAATGCCTGGGCAAGCTGGACCCCAGTTGCAAATTCAATTGGGCTTGAGCAACTGACGCAGATAACTCACCTGTCGCTTCACCTGTCCACCGTTCGCACGCTCCCAGTCCTGTTGAGAAGAATTCTCGATCGTAGCAATCTCTCCGTTCTGGTGCTTTGGAGGCGATCGTTTGTTCCAGATAGCGAAGCCGTGCGGTTCCTCAAGGAGTCCGATCTCCAGGACAACCGTGTGGTCGTACTGGATGAAGCAGGGTTCCAGTACCACATGTTGGGTGACGGGTTCTGGAAATGTGCTGAACGTATCGTCAAACGGCGTCAGGAAACAGGAGGTGAGTATGACTTCGCACCAGATAGCCCATAACCCAAATGATCCCTTGGTCCAGCTACATTTTCTCCATGTGATGGAAACCTCGTTGTGCCCTATGTCATCCAGCACGCCGATGCGGGTTTCCACTCGGAGATGGAGTGGAAGGTCAAGACCGACGTGGAGTCCAGTGACTCCAGCGATGACTCTGGTGATGAAACAAGCAATGAAGCGAGCGGATAATCTGTAAGGAAACGAGGTAAAAGATGAGGAATAGCGCTACAATGAAAACCTGTATCACCAGTACTGATCTGTACACCATAGTATTGTCGATACCGTCTCTGAGACCCCCGTTTCGTTCGCCAGAGTTTCCAATTATGGCACCTTCAAAGTCCGACTCACCTGCACAGCACCAGTTCTTCTCGTTGCTGCCAGCGCATCGCATGCGTGCTCGGCAACTCATTATCTTGGTTTTCTCGTGCTTTTTCGGTCTGACCATTGTCTCAATGAGTGCCCGTTTTAGGTGCGGAGCGGATCCATGTCAGCGATCCTTCAACAACGGTCGGGCAGTTTCTGTGCATCGCTTGAGCTGCCCATACTATGAGGCTTATGCCTCTCGTACCCGAGAAAAGCGGTCTTCGCACCAACCCTCTGCTCTGCCATCTAAAAGACCACGCCTGGAGGAGAATCCGCTCCCAGTCGAGCCCACAAACCTTGAACCCACCGACCACTCAGACCCATCGACGCTCAATCCTGTCACCTCAGAAGCACCCAGTGCGACTGTTCTATCATTGGACTTGGGTCAAAGGACCGACTCTACATTGGATAATCAAGAACCTGGTGATGGTCCAGAGATGGCGGGTTCACGCCGACCGGTTCGGGCACGACGATTACCCGCTCACTTTAGAGATGTCCTGCCAGAGCCTGCATTACCAGTTCCCGTGGCTCCTGTTCCACTTATTCCCCGTGTCATTTTGCATGTGTTCGACTCCTTTCGTACCGCTTTCAATACCTTCGGTATGGCTCGAGAGTACCGTCATCGACCCTCACACGATCCTGACTCTTTCCTCACCGTCGATGAACTGTCCAACCGACCCTCCGAGTCTGCTGCTAATGAGCAAGAATCTGTGCCGGTTTTCCCCCCACCTCCTGTCCCACCCTGGCCCTGGAAATCAATGTCGATTTGGAGACTAATGAATTGGATGCTATCAGGAAGCAATCAGAAATCAGCGGCCGAAGTAACTCGCCTGGCCAACACAGTGATAGCCGCAGATGACTTCTGCCCTGCCGAATTGATAGGGTTCAATGCCAATACTGAATTGAAACACTTCGACGACTCAGAGAAGGACATGCACCCCGAAAATCCTTTTCGCAAGGACGGCTGGTTGGAATCCTCCGTAACTATATCTGTGCCAACGTGTGACAAGAATCCCGCTGGAAATGGACAAAATTTCGTCATCCCCAGAGTTTTACATCGCAATCTAGTTGCTGTGGTGCGCGCTACATTCTCCCACCCGTCCTCAAAGTTGTTTCACTTTACTCCCTTCAAACGGATCTGGAAATGTCCATCGAGCGGGGTCGAGCAACGGATATACGATGAGCTCTACACCTCAGACGCGTGGATGCAAGCTCACGATGATCTTCAAAAACAGCGCCGCACAGATGGCTGTGACCTGGAGCGAGTGATTGCAGCCATGATGTTTTCATCTGACTCCACGCACCTTGCACAGTTTGGTCATGCCTCGGCATGGCCAGTCTACTTATCCTTGTTACGATCAGTATATTCTCGTACCCCTATGTTCGTTGGACTTAACGTTTTCTACGCTAACAACAGACAATCTTATCATTATCTTATCTTGATTCTAACTCGCCCTCATCTCGTGCGTCATAGTCGTCTCACCTCCCTTCACTCCGTTTCACGCACGAGACTTCTCATCTTCTCCGTTTCACATTATGTTTCATCTCCGTCCCTTCTTATGTTTCACCATTTCACAGAAGCATTATATCACGCTTCTATTCCATTCCTTGATACACGCGTTTCACTTGTGTTACGCTTCTCTTCCATTCTGCCACACTGCGTGTTGGCCTCATGTGTTTCACTTCCGTTCCACCCTATGCCCCTTTCCCCTTTTATTCCTGGATCGTTAGATACGATCACAACATGTACATACCTCTAGTAGGTACTTAAGGCTCGATGCCAGCGCCAGAGAACTCCAGTCTAGTTCTCTTGGTGTTTTCCCCTAAAAGCACTATAAGAAGGACTCTTTTGGCCTGACAAGCCTCTTCTCACTTCGCCCTAAAAGGTCTACGGCTATCTTTTGGCAACCTAAGGGAGCTACGCTCTAGGGTTGTTTCAATCCTTTGGGAACCTCTCGAAGTATATTCGCGCTAGACCAAATTCCTCCGGCACATGCCACCTCATGGCCTTTATGCCAAAGGTATTCCCCATTTCGAGAACGACACAACATACATCACTCATGCTTACAAACTGGTAGCTTCCGCATAGTATAGTTGGTTTCGTTTCGCATCTGACAAACAGGAAGAATAACTCCGATATCCTGACGCACTGCAAGTGCGAGCTCTTTCACGCAGTTTGGAAGGTCCTATTGGATGAGGAATTTGTAAAGGCCTACAAGCATGGAATTGTTGTCCAGTGCCATGACGGCGTGTACCACCGTCTATTTCCTCGCATCTTTACCTATTCAGCAGACTACCCCGAGAAGTATTCCTTTGTCTGTTCGTTACCTACTACTGCCTGACTGACAACCCTCGGTAGAACACTTTTGGCAACCATCCGAGACAAAGGCAACTGTCCCTGTCCATGTTGTCTCATTCCGAAATCCGATTTTCCCCGTCTAGGTCTACTGGCTGATTTTACTGCGAGGGCAGCCAAGATTCGGCAATATTTCCAAGATCGGATAAGATGCGCACGTGACGCGATCTATAAGCTCAGGTCCCCCATCAAAGGCACTATCCCAGAGCATTATCTGAAGGATCTGTTGCTTGTACCGACCTTGGTAAGTGATTATTATCTGACCAATGACGAATCTGAGATGATCCTCAAGAATACGTTTGTTGAGGTTCTCGGTCCTCTGGGTTTTAATTTATTCAAAATCTTGACCGTCGACCTTATGCATGAGTTTGAACTCGGGGTTTTCAAGTCGGTCCTGAGACAACTGTTCCGGTTGCTATATGCCACCAACCGAGATGCAATCAAAGTAGTCAACACCCGGTAAGTCAAAGCAAATACCCTTCATCTGCCCAATCTCATCATGTTGATTATAGTTTCTGTGGTATCGCGTCATTTGCGTTTGATTCTATTCGTCGATTCCCTCCCGATGTCTCCGAGATGCAACAGCGTCCTGCATGGCATTTTGAGAACATCGTGCAGGTAGGCCGTTGATGTGTTTCCTTAATTCGTGGCTGCTTGAACCTTTCTGTGGCTCTAGTGTGCAGTCCCTGTATTCGAGGGGCTCTTTCCACCAGAGCATGATGATGTTATACGAGTTTTGTTATTCCGTCTTGCACAGTGGCATGCCCTTGCCAAGCTTCGCATGCACATGCAAGAATCCATCAAATTGCTTGAGCAAGCAACGAGGCTCCTTGGACAGCAGCTACGGAAGTTTAAGGACTATACATGTTCGTCATTCAAGACTACAGAACTACCCTCAGAGGCTGCTGCGCGTTGTAGACGTGCAGAGGCTAGATTGAAGACGCAAACAAATGATGAGTCCAAGACTACCCGAAAGGGTACCAGTGGTGCAGCACAACCGAAGACATTCAACCTAGCGACGTACAAAATACATGTCCTTGGTCACTACGTGAACACGATCAGGACATTTGGGACGACCGATTCATATACCACTCAGATTGTAAGTACCGGCAACGCAACAGATAGGAAATGAGATTACATCACTAATGTTGTTCAAGGGAGAACTCGCACACCGGCAGTTGAAAAGCTTCTACCGAAGCACGAACAAGCAGGATCCATTGAGCCAACTCTCCAAGCAAGAGAGACGCCAGACTCGTGCACGCCGCGAGATAGATCCCGATGGAACCTACTTCCGGGAAGCTGACCACGAGCAAAGCGAGGATAGTGATCTATCCGAACGATACCACCTAGCTCAGGACACGCGTCATATCGTCAACCTAGCTCAGTTCCTGCACGACCACTCCGGAGATCCTGCCATCCAAGTGAGTTCCTTAGATGCGACCCGCAGATGAACCATAATCCCAACTGTATCTAGGACTTCATTCCAAAGCTGAAAGATCACCTCCTTGCGCATCTACGCAACCTGGAATATGATGGCGATGAATGTGCATTCCTCCCCGACGATCGTGACTCCATCCATTTCATCCATGGACTCAACCGTATCTCTATGCCGAGGCGGGTACAGATCAACTTTACTACATATGACGTACAGCGTACATATGATACTCTACGGCCTGGTCATGGTGGAGTGGTCATGTTGCACTCTCGTGAGGATGGACTGAATGCCCACCCTTTTTGGTACGCGCAGGTATTAGCTGCATTTGTCTTCCATCTCCATTACAACGGACAAGAGCATACGAAAGACGTACTTTGGATTCGTTGGTTTGGAGGGGTCCCTGGCCACCGGTGGAGCATTGAAAAGGCGCGGCTCCCAAAGATAGGGTTTGTGCCCAATTCACCTGGAGCATTTGGGTTCATCGATCCTGCGCTCGTGATCCGAACTTGTCATCTCATTCCTGTGTTTGCTGAGGGTCGAACAGACTCGCTTCTTCGCTATGGTCAATCACTTGCTCGCACGAACAACGATGCCGACGACTGGGTTGCATACTATGTAAACATGTAAGCACCTTCTGATTCAGTGAACACTTCTCACCTCGTACAATGTAGATTTGCAGACCGGGACATGTATGCACGGTACGCACAATGTGGGGTTGGGCACGACATTCAAAATCCAGCATCGAGTCGCAGGCAATATGCTGATCCTGCAGAAGATGATGTTGAGGATCAGTCTCTGTACGACAACACCGAGGCCTCAAGCAGCGATCCTCCTGAGGTAGCAGAGGAAGGGGAACCAAATACTGCTGACTCGGACACAGGATGCAAGGAGGACAACGAACCCGATGAAGACACTGGAGAGAATTCAGACAGCAGTGTTGACGAAGATGAAGGTGGTGAAGGTGAAGCGGGCTTGTGTGATATGTATCACATCTCGTTCTAAGGTTTGACATGATAGTCTCATAAAGCCCCACTTGTTTTCTGTTTCGTTTGTGGCCTATTGATGAATGACGATTGGATCTTCGCTAGCAAAATGTACCGTACAAATAATCTTTTTCCCTGTCTCTATTGGCTACTGGCAGAATCGTCTTGGTGTCCGATAACGTACCGCGTTCGTCCCCACATCTGCAAGAATCTTGAGTAAGCCGACCTGTACTGCAATCACAATATTGCTTGGCACTTATAATTCTATACAGGGTTACCTGCCATGCAAAAATAAGCCAGAGCAGATGTCTATGTGGCGGGCTATATAACACTTTGTAGTTTCCTTGAAATTAGTGACTACTTTGGCTAACAGTGAACGGATTGGATTTAAAATACAAGGGATTATAACTGTATGATCATCTGACGCATCGTGTACAAAGGTATACAAAGGATTCTAATCGACAGCGAAAATGTCAGGGCATTTCACACATCCAAGCTCTATGTACGAGAAAAGCAACTAGATTACATTGCTCTGGAATTTCACGGTAATTAGGAGCTGGATTGTACATCCTCTGGGATATCGCACGAGTAAGCCAAATCATTGTATTTCCATATAACCCATGCGCGTTTCGTCTAATTTCTGCGCCGATGAACCTTTATCACGTGAGAATAGCACGATCCGTTACTTCACCTGATGATTTCTTGGACCAAACTACCGACGGCTTCGTTGACATCCATTAAGATACCTCATCCGAGCAGAGAATGGGTTGGACTTAAGAACACAGGCCACACGTCGACGATTCTCGTAAGAGCGAAAATTCTGGTTCGTGCGGTTCACAAGAGCCACGTAGCCAGAGGTTTGCAGCTTTCAATTGGAGAACTGAGTGCCGAGAGAGAAAAAAGCCTGCATAGGAATAGGAAGGAGCGCGATGGCAGTAAGGTAATCACTCTTCATTTCAAGCTTCATAGCAGGAACCACAACTTTAGTTTTACACTACTCAACGACGTCGTACAACTTGTTACGTATTTCAGCGAACCTCCCTATTTCTGCACATTTGGCTCACTACATCTAACATGGCTTGGAGAATGTGCCCGAAGGCTGCGATCCGGAACCGCTCTCCAACCGACCGATGGTGGCATCGTGGTGATGCCCTTTACCCAAAATATCAAGCGAGTGTGTTGACGAAGCACGACTGATAAGATTTTCGGTCAACTCAACCTAAGAGAGGATCGGGTAAGTAGCGGCAGTTTTGATTCGCGTGTAAACTCACGATATCGGAAAGAAGACGATCAACAAGCTATCACAAACGATAAGTATCATCACACAGACATACGGGAACAAGACTTGCCGCTTCCGTGCAGGTTTCCCTAACAACCACTCGCAAAATCTGGACGTTCTCCAAGTTCGGGGGGAGCTCGTAATTGGGTACGATCCACCCCTTTGCCCGCAATAATATCTGGATCCATCTCTGTTCGATCTCAGGATACTGCTGCTGGAAGCTGTCTGAGAAGCGGAACGACACCACCGGAAGGCCATCCTCATAGGCCTGTGACGGGTTCATTTGAATAGTGGAATAACGGAGTGGCTGATAGCATACCTCTGGATTTTCTTCGTCAAGAGTAGACTCCGGTCTGATCCTATGAATGTCACTCAGTACGGTGTACCATCCTGTACGTTCAAGAGCCCGGCTCAAGAGTCGTGCATTTTTCAGGTCGTCGAGAGCGACTGCACGATAACCCTCAAAACCAAGATGCAGGAAGTTGAAGTACTGAGCAATGATGGGTGCTGCTGGTCGTGAAAAGTTGAGTGAGAATGAATACTCGACGGATCCGAGGTAATGAAGTTCAAAGATGAGATCCTTTGGAAGGTATTCCTTCGCCCGCCATACAACCCAGCCGACACCGACATAGGCGAGACCGAACTTGTGACCGGAGGTATTGATGGAGACGACACGGGGAATCCTGAAGTCCCACAGAAGTTTTGGGTGAGCAAATGGCGCAACAAATGCGCCAGACGCTCCGTCGACTGTGTGACAACTTCAGTCACGGGGAGTTAAGACGCGACGGATCGCACCGTGGATAGGGACAGAGTGGCCAGTCTGTCTCTCGTATTCGTCAAGGAGGTCTGCCATTTCTTTGACTGGCTCATAATGACCAGTGTAGGTACTGCCGAGAATGACGTAGACACCAATTGTGTTTTCGTCCACGAATTCCATCGCCTTTTTAGGATCCAACCTGTATTTGCTCTCAGCACTGACTGGAACCAGT
This sequence comes from Hortiboletus flavorubellus, assembly GCA_038093115.1. Lineage (NCBI taxonomy): Eukaryota > Fungi > Basidiomycota > Agaricomycetes > Boletales > Boletaceae > Hortiboletus > Hortiboletus flavorubellus. Next base: position 6,788 of record JBBPRR010000639.1, on the reverse strand, counting down.
CGACACTCGACTTCGAAGTAGCGAGCAAATTTCTCGAGGGCAACCTGAGCATTTGCGCCCATAATAATGTTGGGACCAGGTTCATGAATGGACTTTCCAGCAGCCTTGCGACGTTCCTGCCAGATCCGTTTCATGGCAAGACCACCAAGTTGAATAGCTTCAGAAGAGCCTGTGGTGGCGGTACCAATGGCTTGCTTGGTGGAAGGTGCATGCCAAAGATCGGCGAGGATGGAGACGCATCGGGTGTGGATAAGCTCTGAAGAGAACATATTAGCACTAGATCTAGCTCGATCATCGAAAAGACACCCACGGGTCGCGGGATATTCATCCTGATCGATCAAGTTCTTGGATATGTTCTCTAACATGAGTTTGTTGGCAGGCTCGGGCATATAAGTTTGCACGAACGAGGCGAGGCTGCAAAGCAGGTGAGAACGCTTAAGAGATATTGGACTAACATGCTTACTTGAGGGTTGGATGACCGTCAGTGCTCAATTCATCGTGAATAAGCTGGTATGCGGTCTCGGCGCTCGTCCCTTTAGAGGGTATGTGGAACTTTGGAACGGGTTCTGTTCCATAACGAGCACCATAGGGATGGGGGAGCGAGTTGACAGTGGCGACGTTCAAGTGACGGTGAGGATGATTCTTTTTATCCTGTGGGATAAGATGCAATGATGAGTATGGTCATGAATGGAAGGGTGGAGCAGACATACCTTGGACTCGCGAATAAGACGTTCAGGGTTTACGTGCTGGATGAAGAGGGACAAGTGAGTGGGGGGAAAGGGAGCATGAGATGGGTGTACCTTTGAGAGAGACATGGCGACAAGGACTGCAACGATCATCAGCGGACATTTTATACATCGAGCATGAATACTCACACTGGCACCGGTAACCGCGATTGTCAAGAGATAAGGGGAGCTTATTTACGTAATGATATTTTCACCTACCTGCTGCGCAGTTGCGTCATTAACATGAGGAGAGTGGATACTAACAGCGGTCTCGTTTGGAACAGTCGCTATGAAACGGGTGTCGTGGTATGCGATGCGCTAGCACGCGGGCTTCGAATATGGGCTATGCTTGCCAATGGGGACTAAATCTGCCAGTGGTGGAGGGTCTCGCTATTTTGAATGTCGCTACCCATTTTGAGCAAGTTCTTCGCCTCGGTTTCCGCGAGATATGGTCTGCCTAGTGGAAGGAGCCTATTCTCGGACATGTCGACCAGTGATGATGAAAAGAATGCGTACTACGATTCGAACGCGACAAACGTGCACCGCGCGTCTGTTTCTCTGATTATAGACACTTATTACTCTTGGAAGGCTCTTGTAAATGGCAAAAAATGTGATTGCACACCTGAGACTCGACAAGAGTGCATGACATCCTGAATCCCAAGTCCTTCTTGAATGATCAAGTGGTCAACTTGTCAAGTCAAACCGGGTGAGTTATGTAAGTCGTGAATTGGAATCTAGTGTGTGGTCCAAGGTGCGTACGCATCGAACTTCCGAGTCGGTCCGTGCCACTCAGTACGCCTGGCACGCTGCAACGTCAGTCAGATGAAGCCCATGTAGGTCAATCCCCTCACCGTCTTGACCAGGTTGTTCATGTCGACTCTCTGTAGTGAAGTTCCATCGTCACCCCATGTGCGGCACTCGAGTGTGCTGTTGCCCCCAACGGCCAACTCGCCTTGCTTCGTCATCGACGCCAAGAACCGTTCCTACAAGCACCAATACTCTAATATCTATTTCACTAGACTTGCAATGTTGAAAAAACCTGTGCTTGAACGCGCAAACGCGAGATGGAAAGACCTTGATGGCAGGTGGCTCGCTATCACAGAACAAAGCATATACTCATGGGACTACACCAGGAAGTCCGGTGTACGTCCAAAGGGTGCTCGACGTCGTCAAATCTCAGCTTTGCTGGATATTAGGCACAGTGTATATGGACATGCCACTCAAGCCAAATGTCCTTGAAGATTTGGGTCGAGATGTGAGTGCACAATTGAATCTGATTCGTCAGTTTACTCAATGTATCAAAGCACTCGCTACCTGCACCGCAATTCAGAGAAAAATTTTACTCAGATCAAGATAGCATTATGCTGGAGGATGAGTCCGGGCGTATCAAGCTTGTAGGGCAGAAACTCAGGTCGACGCATCTGGTCACTGGTGTTATCATTGCTGCGCTTGGCATGGAAACTCCAGGCGGAGAATTTGAAGTCATTGACACATGCTTTGCCGATCTTGCACCGTTTGCAGAACAGCATGACGCTGGCGGCAATAGCATGGACGTGGATAGGCAGGTCTGTTTCTGGACAATCTCCTTCACCTTCTTAACGTATTGATGGGCAACAGCTCTGCACAACTGGATGAGTACCTAGCTGTCGTGTCAGGGCTATCTATCGGAACAGAGTCCCAGGCAGATGCCCAGATTCAAATGTTGGTGGAGTACTTATCTGGAGAAGTTGGGGGGCACGACGATCAAACAATCGCGTCACAAATCACGCGACTGATTATAGCAGGAAACTCCTTGTCAGTCGCTGCCATTGAGAATGGCGCCGAAGAGGACGAAAAGAAGCCAGTAAGTCACCACTACCAAAGTGTGTGCGTACCTAATATTATGATGCAGAAAAAATCGAGTACGATGACACCGTCGGACCTTTCGCCACATCCCAATTTCATGCTCTCTGCCCATCTTCACGACCTTTCTTCGGCTCTTCCTGTGCACATCCTGCCGGGCCCAGACGATCCCTCAGGGGCAATTTTACCCCAGCAACCCTTTCCACGTGCCATGTTTAGCGGAGCAACCATTTTTGAAACATTCCATCGCGAGACAAATCCTGTTTGGCTCCGGCTCCGATGCGGCACAGACCCGGAACAATCATCATCCAAAGAATCTAGTCCGTCAATTTCAAGGCCTTCGGTGACCCGGAGCGTGTTGGTGACGTCTGGTCAACCTGTACTTGACATGTTCAAGTATCTCCCCACACCCCCTTTCACGCTCGTGTCTATTGCAGAGCTGACTCTGAAGTGGCGACATATCGCACCAACTGCACCAGACACATTATGGTGTCATCCCTTCCGTGAACGAGATCCGTTTGTCCTGACCGAAACCCCAGACGTATACATTATCGGAGGTATGTCTGAATTCGCCACGGCATTGGTTAGCTCGGAGCAAGATAGCAAGAGGAAGAAGTCCAGGCAATGTAGAATGGTCCTGATACCGAGCTTTGCCGAGACAGGGACACTGGTATTAATCAATATGCGCACATTGGACGTGCGCTGCGTGAATTTTGGAGTCAAGGGCCTCAGTGCAGGTGGAGGACAGGCGAAACTACCAGAAGAGGACGTCATGCAAGAGGGCTGATGCGGGTGTATGTTTGTTGGTGCCATGGGGCTTAGGGAACCATTTATAACGCGTTAAGCTTTTCGGACAAGTCTCGATGCACACTGCCTATGGTCTCACTCAGAAGCATACCCCCCCAAATTCTTGCATTTGGTTTAAAGTTATGTCTATCTTCGTAGTCTGTTTTGTGCCCCGCTTCTGTCTGGATTGATTGGCGCGCGGTATGATCGCCTCACAAGGTCACTTCATGTCGAGCGATCAGTGGGGTCACTAGCAGGCGGGAATCCGAGGTGTTGAATCGACGACTGTTGCTCGTCGGTTTATGCATCCAGGCTTGAAGCGTGTAAACTTCGCTCGTCGCAGAGACATTGCACTACCAGGTCGCCAGAGAGTAAGCAAATGGCTACGCTTTTTGATGGATTCTTATCAATTATATGTGCTAGATGCCTTTCGAATACACAGTTGGCGTTCGTACGCAAGTATCGTAGGCAATAAAATGGTGGTGCAAGTTTTGGATCCGCGAAATCCCCAAGTTGGCGATGTCAATATTTTTCGGATATGACTGCAAGGGTTTTAAAGCGTGCATATGGGAAATGACAGAGTACTTACTAAGAGTGATGAGGGACGTCCAGCCAGTGAATGGATGACTGGAATACAATGTTAAACACCCGCCAAGAAATACATGAGAGATCGTACCTTCTTCTGCCCTCGCCCGTGAGCGCATCGTATTGTTCCCAGACATACCCAGTTCGCTCGTATTCCTAGGCGTGTTGTCAGTAGAGATGGCACTAAAGATCGCTACAATAGGGTACCTTGTAAACATTTTCCACGACGTTTCTCCGTAGCTCTGTATATATTTCTCTGGCGTACTCCTGGTGGGGACCCTCGACAGCTGCATAAGTCTGTTCATCCATCCCATCAGTTCCGGCACAATTCCCCGCTCAACGGGGTGGGGCACACCTTGTACAGAGAGCTCAAGATCATATAGTTCATCTGAATCCAGATCGGTCCTTTCCAATAGTTCTCGCCACGGCCGAATTCAGGGTGTGAAGCCGAAAGACTGCGGATGCCATATGGTGACCAAAGATGATCGGGATCGTGGAGAAGGTCAAGAATGGGAAGGAGATGAGGAGAGTCAGGAGGGAGAAGGGAGAGCATAAAGGGGAATAACGAAAGGTAGCCTTTGTGGCACACGTGCTCGGATTCGTCTGGACATGGTTAGAGAAGAAAAAAGCATCGAATAAGAGTCAAGCGTACCGTCCGAGTTGATTCCGACGTCACAGTACATCTTGGCGTCCTCGTTCCAATGGAGATCTAGAATTGAGGGAAGTTCCATCAGCGCGCCTTAGAAGTCTTGGGGCACCATACCATCGATGTTTTCAATGATAGCTCTCTCAATTTCCCTAAAACTCTCCGCGTCTTCAGTCTCCCCAATAAATTCCGCTATGCCACGCATCGTCCGCGTGAAGAAGCCCATCCAACTGATAAGGTCAAGATGCAGTTCACCGGCATGCGGTGGACCTCTTGGGTAGTCATCCATCCCGCTAGTGAGGACATGCGTTTCTGAACGTCCGCGCCATCTATATGCTTCGGTGCGCGAACGTGCTTTTCGGCCGTATTGTTTGATCTGCCCACGCTGCGTACGACGGAACCAGTCGTAATGACGCCTTATAGGGGCATAGATCGAGAGCAGGAAATCGAGCCCCTCGTTATGTGAGAGATACTCGCTCCCCTTTTGGGTTGACCCAGGGAGTTTAACTTGCTCGCCGCCCATTGCATAATCCAGGCCAAGGTCCGCGGTAGAAGGACCGTCGTTTTGTGCCGCAAGACGCTCGATGAAAGCAGTGACCGCCATAGTAAGCGTTGGTGGATTGGCAAACGTGGGTACCTGTGTTAGGAATTCAGGTGGGACACGGCTGCGGGCTTCATCGCCGAGGATTTGTTCACGAGCGACCCAACCGTTGTCATCAATGAGATCTATCCAGTCCTTGAGAATCTCGAGGCTGAGGTCATTGTCCCACTGCCCAATGTGAAGTAGATGAAACCCTTCATCCCTTGAAATGAAGTTGAGTAAATGTAGGATACCAATAATGAAAGGTTGTTACCAATAAAATCCCCTTGGGAAGAAGCTCCGACTGGGTGTAGCAGTGAGTAAGGCCCGAGGTTCGGTGAGCCTTGCTCCTTGTTGACCGTCCTGTGTTCCGTCTCCGTCATAATCATAATCATCCTCTTGGTCCCATTCGAATGCAAAGCCTTTATCGACAACTGAAGTCCCGTAGAAATAACCGATTCCTCCGAGTAAATTAGACGTAATCGCCCTGCTAAAGGATTTGAAAGCTTCGTAGTTGGACACGGCGAAAGAGTCAGGAGTAGGAAAGCGAGATTCGAAATGATCATTAAACGATGAGACCAGTGCAGTAATACCGGGATCGATTGCAGCGGCTGTTGTGGGGCTAATGTTAGCATGCGAGAAACGTGTCAATCAAGCACACACAATCTAGTTTCTTGTGGGAGCTTGCACTGTCAAAAAAGACGTCAAACTGGAATTCGCCATCGAAAAACTTTTGCACTGCAAAAAGGTTGCTTGCTGTGAGAGTTTCATCAGGCAGCTGGAGGACGAATGATGGGTCAGGTGCAGTGTCTCCCTGGCGATATTGCTCTGCTACAGGCCCTGCATGCTTCAAAACACTCTGCATGATGAAATCTGTGGCAGAACGGAACGTTACGGAGAGAAGTCTTTTATCGACGAACACAACCAACCCTTCGCAGTCCAGACTTGTCCTGGACTAACACGCAAACCAACAAAGTGGGATTTGCCTAATCTATGCGCAAAGGCTGTCGAATGGGGGCCCGAAGTCACGGCTTGGTTATCAGCATCTGAACACAACATAAATCCCAAGAAAGCAAGTAGTTTGCCAAGAATGCATACCATCAACGATACGGATGATGAAGTCGTCCAGGTCGGGGGTAGTTCCAGAAAATTCTATAGGTCCATCAATGCCCTGGGAACTGTGAGCAGGGATACTGGGGTGTGGGGTGACCGCACATACATTCTCATCTTCATCAGTTATTAAATCGACACCACCAAGACCCTCAAGCCCCAGGTAGAAAATTGTAGAAATTCTAGAGGGGTACGCTACATTGGACATCACTAAGCTGTGCTCGTTAATGTGGACTCTCTGAGATACACACCCGGGTGTATGGGTTTTCCTTTGATGCGGGCAGCCCAGCTACCCCCATGGTCACCACCCGGAACCTTGAGAAACTCGGTTGTGATTTCAACATTGTTGAGGCTGTCCTTGAGAACCTGTATACCGCCCTGACGAGAGTCAAATGTCGTCCATGTATAACTATCAAGTCCGTCGCCTTGATCGCATGTGTGGCGTGCCTCTGAGCCATGTCAGCTGTAACACACCAGATATATGAGAAGGTGTGGCGCACTCCCAAACGACTCG
>JBBPRR010000638.1:0-18956 GCA_038093115.1 Hortiboletus flavorubellus | reverse complement strand
GAAGGTGTTTGGCCCAATTTTGTCTGCCATTCCTTAACGCTGGGCGTCCTGGAAACTCGTTACGTCGAGGATCTACATCGTTTCGAGCGCAGGATCTTCATGTATCCGGCCGCTGGAGTAGCTTGATCTGGGTTGTGTTGTGAATACTGCGCTATTCTGGCCATATTACGTTCGCCTAGAGCGAGATTCCGACCCAAAGGATCCATTGTTAAATCCCGTGCACACTTACCTGGGCGCCAAGGCGAAGCCTACGGATAAGGCCTATGATACAGGAAAAAAAAAAAAAAAGGAATGGGTAGAGCTACCTGATGGCGGGCAACAGTCCTCGAAAATTTCAAGAAGCCGCCTAGAATTGGCGGGGTGCTCTTGTTGTGTGCAGTGGTTTAGCACCGTTCCAGAGTTGGAAACGATGTATGGACTACTAGCAACCTTTTCTTTCTTGGGCCGTTTGCAAGCTGCTACGGTTGTCCTCAATCTGCCAGAGTTCCCCCCCATGTCGTCTCTCCACAGCAGGCGGATCTCATCCTAGAGGCTCACCTTGCCCTCGATAGTTCGAGCTTATTAATCAACCAGGGGGGCTAAGTGAATTATTGATTCAGGGAGTGGATTTATGGGGCAAGACTACCGTTATTACTCGCTGACTGGGACGAGGCGTATGCTTGTGGAAGGTGACACGAACGTCCTTGCCGATTTCCACTCATCCCGGTGCGGATCTTGTCCCATCAAGGCTCCACCAGTCGCTTTCTTTTCCAGAATCTCAATCAGATTTATTTTCACCACAAGCAGTCGGCACGCCCCGCACGTAACACGTATGTTACAAGTGAGCCTTCCATCCCGATTCAAGGCATTCCTCGCTGAAATGTTGATACTAGTAAACTACCGTTTGGCGCCCCGCTCGCAACGTGTGTCTGTTCGTGCCAAGTTTTTGCGTCATTGTCATCGAGCCATCGTGGAGTCATGTCCTGCAAACAGCACTCTTGGCTTCCGTGGTCGTAATTTTGACTGCTTTCACGCCTGCATTCGTGCTCGGAGTGTCTTCCTTGGGTCCAGACACCGAGCCATCGGTGATCAATAGATTGACATGGACACGGCGACCTTCCGCTGCACTATCGAGAGTAAAGCAACTCAATGGCATGTTCCTCCGGAAAATTCCCCTTACACATTGGCATAGACCGAGGAATGCGATCGAATGTGCGATGGCCTACCCAGCAGTTGGGACACTCGTCGGCTGGCCTGGTGCTACTCCAATTGCACTCGACTGGGACCGCTCTTCGCAGGTATGACCACAGCAATCTCTTCGCGCCCATTTCCATCCATACTTCCCTGCATGCTTGGCCTTTGACACCGCTCTTTGTGTGTCTTGGGGGTTATATCGTTGGGACACTCTTTGCGTGTACTTGTAGAGGTGGCTTGCCATTGAGCATACCCGATCACAGCCATCGAAACCCAAGAGTGATGGATGCCAGCAACTCTAGGAAAGGGGCTATCCTGTTGGGAAAAATTTCTACGATCAATCAGATCTAAGTGCACGGAGACCACCTATCGACTCTGTGACATATTTGGAAACAATCGCTGAAGCGTGGGGTCCAATGATGTCGACTTTTGAAGTTACGCCTGATGGTGATGGTATCATCACCATCCATCATGCGATCTACGATCAATTAATGACAGAACAAGAAGCGTTGCGAGACCTCCAGCGTGCCCGAAGAGTATGTCGGTGCTCAGAAGGTCTCCGACCATGATGGTCATGGTGTGTGCTGGATCAAAATTGACTCTGGCCAGGGTAGCGTTAGCGCGTGGAATACTCAGAGCATGAATTTGGGAAGGATTACTATTACTTTGCCCGGATGCAGTCCGCCAACATTGTCTTTGCAGGTTTTCCGAGAGTGATCGGATCCCTTCCCAGCGCGAAACGAAGAGGCGCACTGAGAGACCCATCCCCAGGGAGAAATCCATCTGCAATAGGGAGTGTGTTATCCCCATTGGTGACGAGGAACTAGTAACCAGGGTTGCGAGTAAGGTATTGGAGAGCCTTCGAGAGCTTTGTATAGCTGATCTGTACGTCAAGACCGCATACAACAGCGTCGACGTCGGGATCTAAAGTGAAATTGGCCAGACTGAATGGTTCCAGGGGGTTGTTCAATGGATTCTAGGCAGGATGCGTGACTAAGTATGCATCGGAACCATCAAGCACACGCACGGACGTACCGTGCCTCCAGTGAAAGAAATGCCTTCATCTCTCAATTCCTCCTCGAGCCCGGACATCCCGATCACATACACCCCTATGTCCTGTGGAAGTTTCATCACAGAAGAAATGTATACGGCGGCCGCATTTGCAGAACCATAGATCTCATCCTATGTCCCAGAACAGGCAGACGTCGAGTCACTCGCGTTAGGCGTGAGCTCGGTAGCAGCGCCTTACTGCTGTGGCTTGAATCCAAAGCTGTAGCTCTTGCGGGACTGTCTCGCATCATTCGTTACGAAGATGAGACGCTTTCCAGTGAAAGTAAGTATATAGCTTATCTGTACCGATTGTACTTGCCTCGCTTCCGCAAGATCTCGAGCACCTGTACTGCACCGTCGATCGGGCGGACTCCGTGCCATAGGACGCCATCGCAATCCAACATCCATGTGACGTATGGTACTTGTCTAGCAGTCCTCCTTGGAAGACAGATCATTGTCGCCATTGGGGTATACACGTCTGGTGGATATCGATGATGATCGATGCAGATCCGGAATCGGAATCGGAATCGGAGTCGGAATGGCACTACACTTTTCATATCGATGGGTATTTTCGAAACCTTGTGAAAGTTTGCAAGTTTAAAACAGCCTAACGTTCATCTTGATCACCTGATTTGTATACATGGGAAAAGCTCTTTGTAGAACAGAAGAGTAGGTGACTGCCATTTTTTATCGACTTTCAAAACTTGCTCTCAAGGTAATGGAGGACAGGCACATGAAATTAGTGGCGGAGTGATGGGCCTGGCTTGGCCTGAAAGCCCGGGCCTGGGCCCGAACAAACATATGCAGGCCAAGCCCCGGGACAGTGTGCTTGGGCTTGGGTTTGGGCTTGGATTGTGCCTGGACCTGGTGGTAGAAAGTGTTCTAGCAACCTTCGACACGAGCGAGTGAAAACATGCGATATGTTCACTCGCTCACGCGCGCACTGCCCCGCCCCCTGTGACGGCGGCGCTGTACGCACGTCGCAGACCGTGTCTGCGTACACACACCTGTCCGCTTGCTCACCCATCTTCGCCTATCCCGCTGTTGCAGAGCACGTGCGCCCCGCTCGCGCCGCCGAGCCCACTCCGATCAACGCCCGTCCCCCTCGCTCCCTCTCGTCCACCTTCGTCCACCCTCGCCCGCCACCCTGTCTCACGCTCGTCCACCACCCTGTTGTACGAATGCGCGCGATCATGATCAAGCGGTAACGTCATAAAGTGATCAGGCTGCTCATTTTCCTTCTACTCCCTCGGGATCCCTCGTCCTTCGTTGCGCACAGCCATCTTGGGACGCGTGCTGGTGGAGCTGCTGTAATAATTTGCCACCAGGAACGGGGCTCCCTGACGGGTTGTATACAAGAGCCGCCACAGTTTCAAAACTAACCCACTTCCTTATTTCCTTCTTCCCTACCATGGCGCCATCCGTAGACATCCACCACTTGTCGCTCGCAATCCTCGCTGCTGGCTTGATTTCTGTCGGCCCCGTAGGCATTGTAGCCCAAACTTCTACCGCAGTTTGTCTATCCTCGTTCGATTGGGTACGTCGCTCTACCCTACCGGAAGTACTTACTCTCACGATACTTCCATGATTAGATGAGTAATAGCAAGGGCCAGAACCCTTGTGTTGTTTCAGCGTATCTAGAAGGCGCCTGTAATGATGGCCGTACGTTCATTTCCTGTTCTGTCATGCTCTCCTCCACAGCCCTGATGGTCAACAAGAATATACTATCAAACCTCTTCAAGTTGGCTATCATTATCCTGGTCCCTACGCCGATGAAGCAAATCAGTGCGAATGTAGTTCCGTCACGTACAATACCATGAGTGCTTGCGGCCTCTGCCAGAACCGTACAATTCTCAGGTAACGTAAATCACCCCGAAAACCGTTTGTACGTCTTTATCTCTCGTCAGTTGGTCCGTATGGAACACCAATTGCACGACTATCTATCCAGGAGTGTATGTCATTGCATACTGTACAGTTCCCATGGAGTTTATTGTTCCCACAGCTTCCCGCTGGATGTTCCAGCTGGCACAGCCGTGCCACAGTGGGCGTTCCAAAACGTGACTGTATGCATAATTTGCCATGCGCTGGAAATGTGCTGAGAATTCTTTTCCAGACGAGCGATTTGTTCAACCCAATTCTAGCTCAGTCTGTTGGCGGTAGGATTCCGTTTTCCACAGTTGCCCCATGTAGCACTCATCGGATCGTGCAGATAGTCCTGAGTCGACTGCCTTGAACAACGCCAAGTCGACGGGTTCTGTTTACCCAGTGGGTTCGGCGTCACTTACTGCCTCGCCCTTGCCCACGGGAACCGGCACGGCATCGTCGGGTAGCAGTTCAAGCACTGCGGCAATCGTCGGGGGTGTTATTGGTGGTGTCGTCGGACTTGCACTGATTGCTGTAGTTGTCGTCTTTTTTGTCATGAAGAAGAAACGTTCTCAAACTCCGCCATCGGCACCCTTCACTGCCCCAACGTCACCCGCACCTCCTTCCGGTGTTTACACAGACACTACTCCTTTCGTTCCCCACATGGCGCAACCCAGGCTCTATGTGAGTCGAGAGAATACTTTGAAGACCATGGTGTCTGACCATATTCCAGAACCCCTCTGATCCCGGTACATTCCCTGCTTCACCCGCGACCACTGGATCATCACATGGCGTTCGGCATACCGTTAATTACTCCACCTCTTCGATGCAACCCGGTGGGTATTATGCCGGTGTCCCGATAATCCAAGGGTAGAGGGAATCTTGTTTTCGGATGACGTGCTTCAACAAGGTGGGGTCATGACTTTCCTGTCCCAGATTTCGGCCAGTAAATTTGGGTCATTGCTGGTTCCCAGTGTGGTGCAAGCAGGCAAAGGCTGTAGGTATTATTGGGTACGTGGTGTATGGTACAGATTTTTGTATTATTGTGCGGTATCGGTGGTGTCACGCTCGTTTGTCTGGCCGTTGGAGAGAGCTATGTATCCAGGTTGTGGCAAGGCGTCGTATTGGGTAGGCGCTAATGGATGGGTAGGGTGTCACCCCATGGGTTGGTCTCGTGTTCCGGGTGAGGAAGAGTCATTATGCTTCTTCGTCCGCAGTCGAGACTTCTTTGGAATATTCGTTTCAACTACAAGTTGTCGATGGAGCTCGATTTGATCGCGGAGAGCTTCGCCTCGCATAACTGTAACTTCAGTGGAGTCGACGACAATAGTAAGGCCGGAGAAATGTGCATCTGTCTTTGCGACCTTTGCCGCCCGATCCGCAGCTTTCTCGCTCACCACTCTTTCCCTCCCGCGCTCAACAAGGCTTCTACATTGATGCTTTGCGATCCCCAACGCGTCTATTCGGTGAGCTTCTTTTCGGAGGTAAATGTTGTCTTTTTTCAGACTTCAGTGAACAGCTCATCCATGAAATTTTGAGTGTCGTTGCGAGAAAACGTGACCTGATCAGTGAAATGACCAGTCGTCAGGGAGGGCTTAGCACTGCGGGCGAGTGAATGTTGTCGCCACGACCCCAACACCCCTTCGTTCGCATCGTTTATGGTGGGCATTGATGCCAGATCACGTTCCTCTGCTGTCGATGTCGCAATCAGGCCCCCAGCAACAAACTCCTCTGCAATTCCTTCTCACAAGTAAGTGATTGCCTATCGACTTTCAAAATTTGCTCTCAAGGCAATGGAGCCGGAGGACAGGCACATGAAAGTAGTGACGGGGATATCGGGCCTGGCTTGGCCTGAAAACCTGATCCTGAACCCGAACAAACCTCTGCAAGCCAAGCCCACCGGGTTAGTGGGATCGGGATCGGGCTTGGGCTTTGGCTTGGCTTATACCTGGGCCTGAGGTAGAATGTGTTCAAGTGACCTTCGACACGAGCGCGTGAGCACATGCTATGTGCTCACTCGCTCACGCGCGCACTGCCCCGCCCCCCTGAAATGGCGGCGCTATACCCGCTCGCGCCGCCTCACCCACCCCGGTCAAGTTGCACCAGCGAGCGCACACGCCCATCCCTCTCGCCACCCCTCGTCCACCTTTGTCTACCCTCCCCCACCACCCTGTCGCACGTTCGCTCGCCCACCCTCGTCCGCCATCCTGTCGTACGAATGCGCGCAATCATGATCAAGCGGTAACGTCATAAAGTGCTTTTCCTGATCAGGCTGCTCATTTTCCTTCTGCTTCCCCTGGATCACTCGTCCTGCATTGTGCGCGCTGATGGAGCTGCTGTAACAATTTGTCGCCAGGAACGGGGCTCCCTGACGGGTCGTATACAAGAGCCACCACAGTTTCAACACTAGCCCACTCCCTTCTTTCCTTCTTCCCTACCATGGCGCCATCTGTTGACATCCACCAGTTGTCGCTCGCAATCCTCGCTGCTGTCTTGATTTCCGTCGGCCCTGTAGGCATTGTAGCCCAAAGCTCCACCGCAGTTTGTCTATCCTCGTTCGATTGGGTACGCCGCTCTACCCTACCGGAAGTACTTAGTCTCACGATACTTCCATGATTAGATGAGTAATAGCAAGGACCAGAACCCTTGTGTTGTTTCAGCGTATCTACAAGGCGCCTGTTATGGTGGTCGTACGTTCATTTCCTGTTATGTCATGCTCTCCTTCGCAGCCCTGATGTTCAACAAGCATATACTATCAAACCTCTTCCAGCAGCCGGCTATTATTATCCTGGTCCCTACGCCAACGATTCAAATCCATGCCAATGTAGTTCTGTCACGTACAACACCATGAGTGCTTGCAGCCTCTGCCAGAATGGTACAGCTATCAGGTAACGCAAATCGCCCCGAAAGCCGTTTGTGCGTCTTCATCTTTCATCAGTTGGTCCGTATGGGACACCAATTGCACGACTGTCTATCCAGGAGTGTATGTCATTGCATACCGCACAGTTCCCATGAAGTTTACTGTTCCCACAGCTTCCCGCTGGATGTTCCAACTGGCACAGCCGTGCCACAATGGGCGTTCCAAGACGTGACTGTATGCATAACTTGCATCGGGCATCCGCTGACACTGTGCTGAGGATTCTTTTCCAGACAAGCGATTTGTTCAGCGTAACTCTAGCTCAGTCTGTTGGCGGTAGGATTCCGTTTTCCACAGTTGCCCCATGTAGCACTCATCGGATCGTGCAGATAGTCCTGAGTCGACTGCTCTGAACAACGCCAAGTCCACGGGCTCTGTTTACCCAACTGATGCTTCGGCGTCACTTACTGCCTCGCCTTCACCCACGGGAACCGGCACGGCATCGTCGGGTAGCAGTTCAAACACTGCGGCAATCGTCGGGGGTGTTGTTGGTGGTGTCGTCGGACTTGCACTGATTGCTGGAGTTGTCGTCTTTTTCGTCATGAAGAAGAAGCGTTCTCAAACTCCGCCATCGGCACTCTTTACTGCCCCAACGTCACCCGCACCTCCTTCCGGTGTTTACACAGACACTACCCCTTTTGTTCCCCAAATGGCGCAATCCAGGCTCTATGTGAGTCGAGAGAATACTTTGAAGACCATGGTATCTGATCATACTCTAGGACCCATCTGATCCTAGTACATTCCCTACTTCTCCACCCTTGACCACTATTCAGCCTGGATCACCACACGGCGTTCAGCATACCGCTAATTATACCACCTCTTCGATGCAACCCGGTGGGTATTACTCCGGTTTGCCGACAAGCTAAGGGTAGAGAACAAGGTGGGGTCATGGCTTTTCTGTCCCAGGTTTCAGCCAGTAAATTTGGGCCATTACTGGTTCCCAGTGCGGTGCAAGCAGGCAAAGGCTGTAGGTATTATTGGGTACGTGGTGTACAGTACAGATTTTTGTATTATCGGTGGTGTCACGTTCGTTTGTCTGGCCGCTGGAGGGAGTCGTGGCAGGGCGTCGTAGGTGGGCGCTAATGGATGGGTAGGGTGTCACCCCATGGGTTGGTCTCGTGTTCCAGGGTGCCATGAGTGAGGAAGAACCGTTACACTTGCCCTTCAAGGGCGTTTTTGGGAACTGGGGGTATTTGTTGGGGACCGTGTGCAACAACAGCAAGCGGGAGGGAGTGTGGGAATGCTACCGCTCGGGTACCACATTGTTTTTTTTATGCTTAGCAGGGCTTTTCAGGACCTTTCATGACTTTAAGAGTGGGGCCAGATGGTTGTCTGTCTGGTTTCAAGTTGGGGGCTCTCCGGGGACTTTGTCACATCGAGAAGCGCAGTTACAGCACCCATTCAATTGTCCTCTGGACCTCCTTCAAAGTTGCCATCCTCAATGCGCCAACGTCGAGTCTTCCCTTCATCGCTGCCGTTCACAATGTGATTCCCATCAGCGAGGAATACATGCCATCTACCATCTATGATCGGTTTTTCTGCCTTTCGGTTTGCTTTCGGTGAACGATACTGGAAGAAGATCTGTTTTCACTCGACAGAGGTCCACAACTGTTTAGGGCTAATTCCGGTGTGGTACCACATGCGAACGACGAAGTGCATGTTCCCGAAAGTGCTCCCCTTTGCCCGCTGGCCCTCGCTGATAGGAAGCCTTACCCGCCTTCCCCCATATCTACGCCACCAGCTTCTTGTTGGGTCGTGCGCGCACACATCGTGCCCCCTCTTTCTCGCCTACTCCCCTCGTCTGCCATAGCTGGTAGTTCCATAAATGGCCCCGGGAGGGCGGCGGTCGGGGTAGCGGTCAAGCCTCCTGATGAGAGCTTTCGCAGGCTCGAAACCGCGCCCTATCGCCCCTTTCCCTGTCCATGCGTGTACATACACGGCCCTGATCTGAGGAGAGGGGCGCGTGATGGACGCAGCAAACAGGCTCGATAGCCTAGGTCGGTCTCTCTTCACACAATAACTACCCTCAGAAGGGGAGTTGCCCTCCCTAAACTTGCAAGTCTACTCATCCTTGATGATTACGCAAGAACAAGACAAAAAAAAGCAATCAGCAATCGACTACCAAAAGAAAAAGAAAAACAGAGTATTGGCAATAGCCGTTTGGTTCGGAAGATCAATTACCCCCCTTCCCCTCGTCGTGGGGGCGAATGTCGATCGAATCCACGAGCCGACCGAGCGTCTCCTCAAACAGTGACAGCAACATAGTGTAGCACTGCTGTAGCGAGCCGGAGACGGCGAGGTCGCACATGGCGATCGTTCTTTCTGATGGGGGCGGTCCTACGAGGCGAGTAGTGTAGGTTTGGTCTGTGCTCCACTGTGACTTCAAGACGTGCTCATATTTCCCAAGTGATACAGTGAGAACCTGAATCACCCCAAATTCGTGCAGCGTGGTTCATGCTTTCCATACACTTGGTGTATGGACACTATGAATCCATTAGTCCGAATGGGGTGATGCTGGGTTTGCAACGTCGAATGGGGGGCCTTTGGGTCAAAGCGAGTTCGCATGTCCGTGGCCCTATTCCTTGCCGTGATGAAGTCCAAGCGTGCACCGGCGGAAGCATTCAATTCCGATACTGGTGAGCCTTTGCGCGCGCACGGGTGACTGCCGCGATCTGCCACCTGGTGTGGACATGAATTTGATGCTCGCTTGTGCCAAAGACGTTCAAGTTTCTATGGACACCTCGAGTGCCACACTTTCCTCATTCGAAGCCCGCCGATTGTAAATGTTTTCTTTTTCATGTCTGGAACGTCACATTATTGTCCACAATCAGACACCTTCGCACACGCTTCGACAGTCCACAGATACCCTGCTCCAGTTATATATAAAAAGCCAGCCAACTGCCATGGCGTTCTCTATCACTTCTATCACCCAGATAGTTTGCGATATCTTCACCCTCACAATCCTCCCACCACTTTTTGCTGCTCCCTGTCTTGTCCACCTTGTGACATCTTCTCTTCTCTGTTTAGCCCACCCATATATTCTATCATGCCGCAGTTTAAGCGCTTCCTCTCCCAACTCTTGTCTCTTCAGCCGAAGCTCCGCCAGCGTCGTGTTGGCGCCTCTAGAACGAATGCCGCAGTCACTCGCAGAGATTCCAACTCGGTGCGCAAACGAACTCGCCGCGGGTCGAAGTCTAGGGGTCAGAAGGTCCAGCCCTCGACCGAGACGGTTCCCGAAACAATCGAGGAGGTTGAAAATAACGATGGCGATGACCAAGGTGAGTCCGATGACGGGGGGGAAGACAAGGGCATCGCTGAGGCCATCCCCTATGATGTAGTGCCGGAGACCTCCATCGAGACGGAGGTTCAGACCGTCCAACCCTCGACCGACACCATTCCCGAAAACGTCGACGGAGTCGAGGAGTGCGACGACGTAGATGGCGATGACGAGCACGAGGACTGTGACGAAAAAGACAAGGACGTCCCCGAGGTCTTCCCGTACGATCTAGAACGCAAGACCCACTTCGAGATGATGGTCGTCCGTCTCTACATCGCCGTAGCCGACAACGACCGCGAAATCGCGGCCCTGCGCACGCGCGACCACAAAAAGTTTACCCACATCGTCCGCGTCGCGTTCGACCCGCTCGCGCACGACGACAACATCGCGCCATCGAGCTGGTCCTCGGAAGAGGTCTACCACGACGGGGACGGACTCGGACCGTACGAGCTGCGTCTGACGTGCCCCGCGTTGACGCGCCACTATAGCAACGGCCTGACAGCGCTGAAAGAAAAACAAGTCCTCGCCGCGCGCAATTATATTGCGGACGTCATACTGAGCAGGGACGAGGACTGCGATGAGGATGAGGAGAAGGAGAGTCTCGCGTTTTCGTTCCCGGACGAGTGCAAGGACCCGAGGGTGCTCATCGTCGGTCCCTCCGATCGGTCGGTAGACGTATTGACCGTCCTCGCTTGCTACATGGCCTTTTTGGCGAGAGTGACGGCCGACGATCTCCTGCTCGCAATCAAAAGGCTGCCCCTCGTCCATAGACACTGGGCGGGCGCTATTCTCGGGCGGGGTAGTGTCGATATGGCTAGCGCGGTGGCGAAACAGAAATGGTAGGAATGACAATGACAGCGCCGGTTCTTTGGTTCTCCCTTGCTAGATTTTTTTTTTCTTTTGGTGCAGTTGTACTCGTATTTATTTATTGTCTCCGGCGACACCATCCTCCCTCCCTCCTCCTCTTCCACAACATGTTGTTCCAGTAGTTTACAATGTATCTCGTCCAACAAACACCGCGACACCTAGAATCCTAGAACACAACACAACTTAGAGACGTAGTATGGCTTTCCGAGCATCGAGTTGCTAATGCGAAGTGAAAGTGTTCTCTAGCCTCTGCACGCTCTTTTTTTTTTTTCGGTCAAGCGGTCTTATTATGTAGCAACCGACTAGTCTAGTCCTACACAATACGCCAAGGCACTCGCTACCAGAATGACTAGTCACAAGGGTCATAAGACTGTCAGACATCACACGTGCTTGTAGATCAAAAAGTTGGCCGTTCTGATAAGACGTGATGAAACGAGAAACAGGAGGGTGTGCATGCTTTTGTACATATCGTCCGTTCCATTACCTACTACTGCTCGTACAGCTACGCATTTATCGTTCATCTAGTAACAACAAACCAAGGAAGGCATAAAGTGACGACATAACAGGGAGGGATTCATGATCAGCACAAGGTCGCATACAAAGTCGATCCAAAAAAGAAAGAAAAAAGAAACGAAAAGAAAAAAAGAAACTGAACGTCGTGCATAACAGCGACCGGCACCGATCACCGAGAAGCCGCAACGACGACATACGCCCACCACGTCTGCGTGCTCAACGCGTACCACCCCAACACAGCAGGCACCCCGAGGGTGGCCATCGTCAACAAGATCGCCTGACACCCCCACCAAAAAAAAAAAAAAACATATCACCGCGGTCAACGAAGCCCAACAAGGAACCATGGACATCCTCTCACCGTCATCAACAGACCGATCGTATCCACGAGCCAACCGAGGGTCGCCTCGTGCAAGGACGACCACATGTTGTCGTACGCCGTGACGAGGCGGAGACGGAGGTCGCGCATGGCGACCGTGCCTTTTGATGGGGTCGGTTCTACGAGGCGGGAGTGAGGGCATGGGCATGCGTGAGTTGGGCGAGGCGCGAGGCGCCGCGGTGACGTACCAAAGAGCTTGAGGACGCCTTCGGTCTCTGTGAGCACTCTGATCGCGAGCGGGGATATATACTCGGGGTGGACCGGTTCGAACTTGGTTCGACGACACGGGTCGATTGGCTGGAGCACGGCGACGGCAGGGGGCAGGGGGTGAACGGGAGAACAGACGACGACGATCCCAATATCAATTCACCACGTATACTCGAAACGACGTCAAGAAAAAACACCCACCGCACAACCCCGAAGCGCCCACTTGGCCTTGACCCGAGAGAGCGACAAACGTCCGAACCGATCGAGCGGAAAATCGCCCACCAGCGCGCTATGGCGCATCACAAACTCAGTTTCGTCGCAGCCCGGGCGCCACCCGATATAGACGTGCACTCGGACGTGTCTTTGGGTACATGAACCGAACCGGGGGAGGGGGTTACACAGTATGAGACGACCAGAAGACGTGAGGACGCGCGCGCCGACCGCCGATACACCCAGGACGGCAACACGCAAGCGGCAACACGCACCTCGGAGGAGGACTCGGCGGAAGCTTCTTGACGATCTTCCACATCCCATTCAAATACTCTTGCGGCGTGGGGTGAAAAAGCGCCGTGATCCCATCGAAAGGCATTGTCGACGTCGAGGTTGACAGTCGAGAGAACGGTTGGCTTGGTTTTTTTTTCTTGACAGCGCAGTGATGCCGACGTGTTTACGGCGAAAGTGGAAGGTGAGCGTGCGTCGACTGTCGAGCTACTACCCGGGCTAGGCCATGGCCTTATGGACAGTTATGGGTCGCTTGCGTCCGTGTCTGAGGACAAGGGCGTCACGAAAGCGTTTCGCGATGATCGTCTCCAGCGTTGTATTCGAACAAAACAAACAATGTGTTCATGGTAACCGCGGTGCGCAGAATGGTTGAACGTCGGAATGAATCGCCTTGTACTGTATTCCGGGGTTATTGCCGGTGTCCTCGAGACGCTCGCATCCGGTCCGGACACTGTAACTCGAGGCCTCGACTCGGAGGCGTTATAAAACGGGCCATGGAATTTCGGACCCACGCGTATCCCGACGGTCTGGGAACAAGGGCATCCGCGTTGGTGTCTTCGAAAAAAAACAAAAAACAAAAAACGTGCTCATGGTAACCGCCAGTTTATGTTTTGAAGGGGGGATCGATGGAAACGTCCATGACCTTGTACTTTGTGCGCTGCGCAACCGTGATGCCAACCTTGAGCCGTTCTCGACGACGACGCGTTGTGGCCAGAAAAGGCAATTACCTCCATTTGGAAGAATGCGATCGTCTCAGAGTCTCGGGACTATAATTATGTAATGCCGACTCTCTTTTCCTCGATCAGTCGGCGAGATACGGTGCCAGCCTGTGGATCACGGTGGCGGTTTCATGAGATCGCCGAAGGCAAAAGACACCCCACTCGACAAACATGTACACCCGCTATACGTGCGCACTGCCCCCGTGATCTTCACGCCGGCAGTTCACTTGGATCCGCGCCAAAAATGGCGTCGTGGTAACCACGGTTTTCAGAGTCTCAGACCGCAATGCCGACTGGATGAGTCGGCGAGAACAGGTACCTGCCAGCCCGTGGGGGCGGCAGCTCACGAGATCAGGAAGAGACGCTCGACACAAACACGCCTTATGATGGGTCGTGACGCGTGACGTCTGAGTCATTGCTGAATGTGTCCACAAGGGCTCGGTGGGTTACGATCGTGATGCTGGGAAACAGCTACGTCCAGTATATCGCTGCCCACACCGAGCCATGAGAGTAGAGACATGCTGTGTGCTGTCGCCGTCATCATGATCATCCCCGAAGAAGATCGTTGGCATGGAAGGTTTGATTGTGCGGGTGACAGCATTGACAGGGCACATGTCGCCACCCCGCAGTCTGATCTGACAGCCAGTGACAAAACCTCGAGATCGTGAGACCACCATCGGAGAGATAAAAAGGCATTCTCTTGGGAGACCAAGTCCACCGCCTCCTCCGAAAGAAGGGCTTTGGTGATATCCACGTCGTACCAACAGCCTCCCACTGGGACTCCGGTACACGATATTTAATTATGCTAGATTGTTCCCGAAAAACGAAGAGAAAACATAAACAATATATCCAAAACACATATATAACGCAAACACGGTCCAGTTCATGACGAATGCAGCGTGCAATGTGCAACGCGTGAGCACAAATAGAGGTCGAAACAACCCCATTAAATAACCAAAACGAGGAACGGCACGTGAGATGCGAGCGGTATACCGTCTACGATGGGGGTATTGGTAGGGTAGTCGGACCTGTCGTGAGTGAGCGGGATGGGGAAGTGTCGGAGTGAGTATGAGGATTGTCGTCGGACGAAGTTATTCTTATAAACAGATCGCGGATCTGGGGAATATCAGGAGCGAGCGACGAGAGCCGGGAGATCGGGGGTCCGCGATATGTACGTTATTGCCATAAGGACAGGATGGGGTCGTTTCGTGCTTAGACGATTATGAAAAGCCCCGCGAAGAGGGACACCACGAGGCTGAGCGACGTCGACAGGATCATGTTTGGCGAAGCGCCGGATCCGAACGGTGAACTCGATCCCGACGTAAGGGGACTGCCTGTGGTGTTCGAATCTGATGATCAAAGGTCAATGGCTGGTCTGGGAAAACAAAAGGTGAATCTAACCGAGTCCGCTGGCGAGTTGGGCAAAGCCGACCGCTGGGGGGTTCGCCTGGAAGACAGTATACACGTTCTTGAGGAAGACGTCACCAATGATCCAGGCCGGGAGGCCTTCACCGCCTCCGTCAGTGCTCCCGATGTCGAAGATACCACCAACACACATCTGGTTTTTACCAGTTCCGGAGTACAGGCCGAGATTCATATCAGCAGAGCTGATGGGCCAAATGGTACCGCCAAAAGAGAGGGTGATGGAAATGGAGGTGCTGCATGCTGTGCGTCCTGTGAGTGATATGTAGCATTGCCAGGAGCAAAGACGTACGGAATCCGTACATGCCGTCGTAGTTACCGGTGAGCGCGACGGAACCGGGGACATGCGACCAGATTTGCTTGGTGATGTCGGAGGGTGCGGCGATGAGGGTAGTACCTGTGTCGATGGCGGCAAGACCTTCGCTGCTTGAAATGGCGATGGACTTGCCTTGGACGGTGAGGGCTAATGAAGAGCAAGGTGATTAAAGGCCACAAGACGATCGGGAGGGCTCACACTGAAGCTGCTGTAACCAATACGAAGGCGTAGTACCATTTGGCATGTCAATGAATTCGATGTCGCCCGAGTACAGACTGGTATTGGTGCCTCCGAGGGTGAGCGTTCCGCCCGGTGCAGTGTCCAAAGCGTCCTGGTCAACGTAGCGCGTAAAGTAAAAACTAAACACAGGGGAAGACAACACGCCCTCGTTGAATAGGGTCTGCCAAAAGGGCGTTCCCTTGATCGCAGAGATGGTCTCGAAGCCAAGACCCATGATGCCTGACAAGCCATCGTCGATCATGTCGGATGAGACGGTTGAGACCGAGACTGGTGACTGGTGAGAAGCAGATAGTAGAATGAGCAGAGAGACGCACGAAGGGGTTGATTGGCGATGGAAAAGCCCGCAAAGTTGACGGTGTCCTGAGAGACATAGCCGCGAACAGAGCCGGAGCCGTAGGAGATCTTGACGGAAGAGGACCCATTCTTGAACGACGAGGATTCCGAAGGGTTGAAGAGCGGAACGTCGGAGCTGCAGGTGGTACATTGTGTGGTGGCAACCCAGAGGTCTGCAGAACCTAGCGGGGGATGAGAGGATGCTGGGCAACAAACTGAAGCGAAGACGTGCCGGTATCGATAATGAGGTTGAAAGGCTGAGCGCTGTGGAGCAGATGACGGGGAATCGATGCGACGGAGCAAAAGGGGGACGTACGGTGTTCCGATGCTGACTGTGGCGGAATAGCTGGAATCGTTTTCCTGCTCAAGGTGAGTGCCGAGCGCAGGGAGTGGGAGGAGACGGGCGGACCTCGTTGGTGAGAGAGACGGTGGTGGTCGATCGCTTCTGGTTCTTGGGGGTGAATCCGTACTTGACGCGGATGGCGTCCATGATCCGGGGGAGGTCTGCGACGGAGGGCGTGGCGCGACGAACGATGGGGACGTGGATGGGGCCGGCATCGGGCTGTGGCGCTGCCAGAGCGAGGGGAAGGAGTGGGAGGAAAAGGAGGGAGAGCATCAACGAGCGGGTGTGAAACGAGTCGTTATAGACCGAGTGCTGCACAGCATCGCCGAGAGTCTCTGGGCAATGATCCCGTGCCAGGGGTCCAGGGACACTCCCCGGGGTCCGTCCTCGCCCAGCTCGCGATTGCCCCGCGCGACTTGGCCACAGCAATGAAGCGGTCGCCCTCGCCCTCGCCCTCGCCGCAGCACAAGAAAGCCAAGGTCGATGGCGGGTGGACGCGTGTCGACAGGCGAAAGGCCAAGAAAACCAGAAAACGCGAGGCAACACACGGCGTGCGTCCGCTCGCCTCGTGCACATGCTTTCCATGACTTTTCCTAGGCATCGACGCCACGCTTCATGTACGTCAACAGCGAGATCGTAAAGCGAAAGGACGCCATCCACATCGAGGTGTGTCTGCTCCGCGCCGCATGTTTCTTGCCTCACACCAACAGGACGTCCGTGATCTCGTCCTCCACTTTATCGCAGACGCGCCTCCCCCAAACTGGCTCAAGATCGACGTACGTCCCTCCTCTCCTCCATCTTCGCTTATCGACACTCGTCCAGAACCCGCGCTCCATCCAAAAAGTCGTCGCTCTCTTGATACCAGGCATACTCCCTGACTCCCTCGCCCTCCCGCCGCCGCCGACCTCCGCCACAGCCAACCCAAATATCCCGATCGCGATACCGCTCCCAGCCGAGTCACACACCCCGTTCCCCTTTATCGCCTCCACGTTCAGTCATGCCTGTCCGACCCGCGCACCAGGCGACCCGTCCAGAATGTACTCTGTCCTCGGCAGCTTCTTCCAAGGTCCCGTCAGCGGCGAAGAGAAAAAGAGACGCATCGAAGCACGTATAGCCTGTATGCGTCCCCATTTCAAACCGACCACCCCTCTTACACCATCTTTGCAGCAGAACGCGCGTTCGACAAGGACCCGTCGCTCTACTTGCTTTCCCTCCAACACATGATCGAAAACGACTATCCCATCCCGTCCTACATGGCAGACGTCTTTGACAAGCCATCCGGCTGGGTAGAAACGCCTCAACCCCTCGCCGAACCGATCTTGCTCCTCCCACACCAGAAACAACGCTCACGCGTATACGCCGTCGACTGCGAGATGGTGCGCCGTCGTTTCTCCTCTATGACTCCCACTCATCCCACGCAGTGTCTCACGGAAGACGGCAAGGAGCTAACCCGTGTTTGTATCGTCGACTACGAGTCCGGCATCGTCGTTTACGACAAGCTCGTCAAGCCACCCAAACCTGTCATCGACTATCTCACAAAGTAACCTTTTCCCCTCTCCTTTCGACCCAAACTCACCCCCTCTAGGTGGTCTGGCATCACCGAGGCGTCCCTTGCCACGGCCACGACAACGCTCCCCGAGGTCCAGGCACAGCTCCTCCCCATGCTCGCACCCCCAGGTGGCCCAACTTCCATCCTCGTTGGGCATTCCCTCGAATCCGATCTCAAAGCCCTCCGGATCTGTCACCCCCTCTGCATCGACACCGCCCTCGTGTACCACCACCCCCGCGGTCGACCGCTCAAACCCGGACTCGCATGGCTCACCAAGAAATGGTGTCACCGCGAGATCCAGACCCGCGGCGACGGCGGGCACGATCCCGAAGAAGACGCCCGCGCCTGCGTCGACCTACTCCGTCTCAAAGTCCAAAACGGGGGCGGGTTCGGCGAGTTCAAGACAGACCAGGAGAGCATTTTCGAGCGCATAGCGAGGGCCGGCGGGAGGCCCCAGGGCGCGGTGCGAGCCGCGGTCGTGGACCACGGGAATCCGGGCGTGATGCACGGCGCCAAGGCGACCACCGCGATCGGGTGCGCGAGCGATCAAGAGGTGCTCGATGGCTTGGTTCAAGCGCTCCCCGCACACGGATTCGTGTTTGGGCGGTTGACGGGTGTAGCGGACGCCATGGGCTGTGAGTGCGCTTCGTCGTGTGTTGGAGCGGTGGTCTGATTATTTTTTTCAGGGTTGACGCCGAAAGCGACGGCGGATGCGCCGACCGTGATGGTCCCGCCGACAGAAGTGTCGCCCGAAGCGCTCGACGCTGCACAAGCGGCGTTGGACGCACACCTCGTCACGCTCTACGCGTCCCTCCCAGTGCGCACCGCCGTGGTCATCTTCACGGGCCACTCGGATCCGCGCCAAATGGCGTCCCTCAACGCGCGCAAGGTCGCGTTCGAGTCGGCGATCAAGGGTGGGAAAAAGGCAGAGGAGATGGATCGCTCCGAGTGGTGGACCGCGAGCGACGGGAGGGCGTTGGAGGAGGCGGTCGAAAAGGCCAAGCGGGGGCTGTTGTTTTTGGCGATCAAGTAGATCTTTTTTTGACGGTCTGTGTACGATGCGATGAATCGTTGCGTTGGCTCAGCAGGCAAAAAAGATGATCATGGCCCAGATGCATCGCGATCTCAATCAAAGCCCAACAGCGTGGGAGATGCGCCTAAATTAAAATATGGTCACGGTGTCTGAGGACCATCCCGATCTGTCCGAGTTGGAGAAGGTTCAATCGGGGGCTGGTTTTTTTTTTTAGGGGGGGGGGCATCAAGGAGATCATTTCAGCATGCCGCACAGGT
>JBBPRR010000637.1:0-18958 GCA_038093115.1 Hortiboletus flavorubellus | reverse complement strand
GCTGGTTGTACCGACTGGAGAGATGAACTGCAAGGTTGTTCAGAGACCCCGGCCGACGTGGGTGTCCTTGCGGGCGGAGGTCAAGTGCTTCTCGATTGAGGACAATGGCCTCGTCGAGGTCCTCCATCCCCCCGAGCCAGTTGTACCGACTGGAGAGACAATTTGCAAGGCTGTTCAGAGACATAGACCGATCTGGGTGTCCTTGCGGGCGGAGGTCAAGTGCTTCTCGATCGAGGACAATGGCCTCGTCGAGGTCCTCCATCCCCCCGAGCTGGTTGTACCGACTGGAGAGACCCATTGCAAGGTTGTTCAGCGACATTGACCGTCCAGAGTGCCCTTGCGGGCAAAGCTCGAGTGCTTCTTGTTGGAGGATGATGGCCTCTTCAAGGTCACCCCTTGCTCCAAACCGGTTGTAGCAATCAAGAAGATGAAGTGCGAGCCAAGTCAGAGAGACATATCGCTTGGCGTGCCCGGTTGGGCAAAGTTGTAGTGCTTCACGATCAAGCTCGATCGCCTCCTCGATGTGACCCCTCCCCCATCCTTGTTCGAACTCGGCGACAAGGGATTCTGCCCGCGAATACAACCGTTCAACTAGTAGGCACATCATTACACTGCTCTGCGCATGGACAGCTGGACACAAGTACCTTCTGGATTCATACTGGCTCGCCGAGCTCGATTCAACTTCGTAGTTTGGGAAAACGCTGGTTTGTGGCCATGCTGGGGCGCAGGGTAAGCACCGAAAAGGCAGCGATGCACAGGTTCGAAGCGGCGCAGTAATTCCAAATTCGCAATCCGTCGGTCCTCATCCGTTAAGCTTGGAGCTGATTCCCAGTCCACAGATGACTCGTCATCTGCCTGAACAAGGTCCACCCTACGTCCGGCATGCCGCTGGAGCATCAAGGTCGCAGCTCGGTTTTCGTGACTGTCTGCAGAGCTGAGCTCTATTGCCTCATGCAGAAATGCCTCAGCGTGTGCGCTCTCGATTTCATCCCTCTCCTCCTCGAATCGTGCTGAATGAACCGCGGCGAGCTGAATCAACGTGGATGGCCGATCAACGTGGCCGACAGGACGGGCAGCAAGTGCACTGCGATACAAGCTAAGAGGCGTTTCGAATGAAGTATTTGTGTTCTCGAGCTGACAAAGAATGAATTTCGCCATCGCCAGGTTTGACCCAGCCGCAGCATGGCAAGGATGGTCCACCGGACAAATGTTGAACGCTCGCTCAAACTGTTCAATGGAACGCTCCAGATCCTGTTGTTCCCCGTGCTTTCGGTAACGCGAGAGAGCTCTGTGACCTTGGTCCGTTGCATCTTCAAGTTCGTCTCGGGATATAGTGGTTGACTGTGACGTACACTGATTAACTAGGATTGTGTTGACGCAATTCATCTACTTACGCAACGAGGGCCAAGGACGATCGACAGTGGAGAATCGCTGCTCTCGCTCCTGCGCCGTTTGACAGTGACCAAAATGGATGAACAAGGGGACACAGCGTCCCCATCCTGCGGGAGGAAGCTAAACGCTGCGATCGTGTGAGTACCCAGACACCTCAGAAAAACCCCATCCCACTCACGGACGTCTTTTGCACTGCAGTCCAATAGCTGTTCCACAGTAACTCTTAACTCCCGCAGCTGCTCCCCAGCACCCAACATGGGCTGCAATTCGAACGACGCATAGACCTCAATACATACGATGGCCGACAGATTTGACGGTCTACGAGCTCCGTCAGGACTAACACTAGTTGGAGAAAGGAGAACTCACACTGGGATGGGCCCATTCCATTCGACGACATCATCAGTTGCCGACGAACGCTTATTTTCGGTTCTCCATTCTAAGCCACTGTGGCGCACCGTGGTGTAAAAGCCGGCGGGGAACCGTTCAAGGCCAAGAGCGACATCTGTCGCTCGGATACCTACTTATTCGTTAGCAAACTTGCAAGCTTTATAGAGAAACGAGTTTCGTACTTGCAATAACTATCTCTTCATTCTCGTCCAAACTAGGCATTGCAACGCAAGAGGAGAAAGGCACATCTTGTGGCTGATCCCCGTGTCCAGTGGTTTCCTCAGGCTCGTTCTCTTGCTCTTCCCCCGCACATTCGGGGTAGTAGTGATCAGAAACGCCGGGGGGTTGTGCGTTGTCCTGCAGGACAGGTCGGTTGACAAACTAGAATCAAGGTACGGAAACCCACGGTCAGGGCACCACTGGCAGATCCCTCCGATTCTGACCGTCGTCGTTCTCTACTGCTCAAACAACAGCCCATCGTTATTTAGAGCGAGAAACTGGGTTGTTGGAACTATGCTGTGAGAGCCATACCCATTAGAGCGCCTTTTATCCGCTTCCACAGCAATCGAACACTCCACGTGTGGCCGCGGAGCAGAATATAAAGTTTGCTTCATTCAAGTGGAAGCGTTCGGTTTGCATGCATGAATCCATCATGCAGGACTGCGAATAGACTCGACCACAAGTTCAACAACGTGAGCCCGAACATGAGATCGGGGAATTGTACGCACTACTACTCACGAATCGAGTCGATGCGGTGATAATGATGTATGAATAGCTGGCAAAGCCCCAGCGAAATTTACCAGTCCGTCTATCGACAGCTTGGCCGATTTATTCAAAGACGGATTGGGCACGAGTCTACGTGTAAACGCCGGTTTCCCAGTTAGAGCCGCAGGGTTTCTGCAAAATGTAACTTATTTCAAAGGAGATGTAGGAATGCGGACCGTCGCGCGGTAGATTGTATGTGATCTGAGCAAAGTGATAAACGCGAAGTGTCCATGCAGGTCTATGAGGCCACATTTGTCCTATACATCCAATTTAAAAACAATGTTGTAGGGCTGTAAGCGTCAGGGAAAAATGGGATCCCAATCAAGCCTCTTCTCGCCCAAGCATCCACGATAACCTGCCCCCAGAGGATATGCCAGGAAAACGTCCACAACCAACCGATGATTCCACCGACACGCCTCCCAGTAGCCCGCTTCCAAGCATGTTCCATCGCGACCCCCACACCATGCATGACGAAGAACCCCGCTACTGAAAATATGTCCGAGCCTCGTCCCATCCCCCGTATCCCGATGTCGTGCAGAACTCCGGAAAGAGCGAAAGCAGCTATGACGGACCCAACCTGTCCAAGATATCTCTCCAAGGGTTTGCTCCTTACCGCTACAAAGCACTCACGGAAGAGTTGGTGCCACCTTTGTCCCCAGAAACTAGTGAGCGAGGTTGACAGCCAAGGGGAGTCAAAAAGAGGAGGCCACTGCGAGGGGTATTGCTGGAATAGTATCGTGAACCATACCGCATATACATGGTAGGTTCCATTGATCGTCACGTATGAAGCAAACCCAGAAAGCAGGGTGACAATAGATGATTTCATGTACCGTTCCGGTGAAATTAGTGATGGATCGAAGATAGTACCGCCTTTTGGTGTTCCGAACGTGTCGGGTCCGAGAAAGTGGATACATGTGCTGAGGATGTCGAATACGAGCCCCAAAATGGCGAGTCGACCGAGAGTAAGCAAGACAAATGTCGATCTGGATTCCACCTGGAAGTTTGGCGTTGGAATGTGCTTCGTTGGAAGCCCATCCCAACCAATTCCCCTGAGATTTACAGTGAGATCCAAGGCATTCCACATCGCGGAAAAGATCGGGGTGCCATGCTCGGTGGGAGTGGGGGCATCTCCGTTGCGACCATCAATTGAACTATTTCCCGGCTTGGAAATCGGCAGTCTAGTATAAGGCCGCGATGAAAACACCCACACCGTGCTGCGCAATGCAATAAGAAACATGCCCAACTGGAATGCGGAGTTTGAGCTTGGACAATCCTGGCAACATCTTGACACTTACCGTTAACACCTGATTAAGATGGGCGTAACCCAGATCATTCCCCGAGAAACCCAGAGACATGCTGGCGCGCAAGGTAGTCCAGAACACTACTGGAAGGAGTGCGGCACGATAAAACCCTGCGAGCGGCAACTGCACCAGTACAGCCATAAGATAGTAGGCGAACATGGCGGGTATGAATATAGTTGCGAAGGTATATGGGGTCACAACAGCTGGCTTGAAAGCAACAACATACTGAAGAATGTCGAATCGCCTGTGGAATAACATGTCAGACCTTTGAAAATAAGCGCGAAGCAGCGAAAACAACCAGGGCATGAATCAAAACAAGAAGACTCTGATCGCAAAGACTCTCGCTGGGCAGTACTTGAAGGACCGGTTGCTACTGCGTTCGGTACGACGTGCGTTTACGCTCTGCGAAATTGGGGGAACGGAACACCCCATGCTCCCGCTTTAAGTCTGCACGTCCTTAATTAACCTGAGAAAAATACGAAACAGGGGCTACGGGGTTGACATGCGGTGATAGGATCACATCCATATCATGATAGCACGGTGGTACCGCGGCCCGTCGAGCAACCAACACCGTACCGGGACCCACAACACCGTGCAACCCGCGGTGATAGGAAGGCACCCGCGGTGCGTAAGAAAATAGGCGCGGGTGGACACTCACTGGCATATGGCAGTAAGTACTAGTACATACTAGATGCTACGGCCGAACTTCGTTGGCAGAAACCTTGTTTACATTTGATTAGGAAGGTGTCTCCCACGTCTCGAAAATCGTATCCAATTCTCAACCGACTCAGCCGGCCTTAAATTCAAGTTGTCGTTCAGGTTGAGCTAGTACTAGTACAAGGAGCGATCTTCTGATCAAACGATCACGGTCCAACCTCTCAACTCGAATAATGAATACGTGGATAGCTACTCTCGGTCAGGGCAGGAGCAAGACTACCATTCTTCATGTCTTATTCCCTGTCACGGTTGTCCTCCAATCGCTCGCAATCTACTATGCCTATAGAGCTCTCCGAACTAGACAACATGGAACGAACCAAAATGCGTTGAGCAATTTGAATGTGGAACCAGCACAACAGAAGGGTACGAACAAAGATCGGGAACCGGGAGGTATGTTAGACCATCGGAGCTATATTTCGGAAGCCTCTGATTCCAATCTCAATCTATCCCAAACGTTCAGTATGGACCCCTCTAGCTTTTGAATACCCAGACGTAACACCCTGTCCTCATCCGATAAGGGACGTGAAGCCCGTGCCATACCGTCCCTTCAGATGGGGCGAGTACCAGTAAGTTTGCTCCCTACACGATTATCATATGCGCCAACGACCTACACGACAAATTCTGCCCTTCCGTTGAAATTCTGCGTCTCTCACGCTCCCTTTAGTGTGACAATGGGCATTCGTACCATGCCGTGGTCTGAATGGATGGAACTTGACGAGTTTTTTTCGTTCCATCAACAAATTCGCACTTTCCGAGTGAACCACTGCGGGAAGACTGTACTACGCGTCCTTCCTGCTCGCGAGGGTACATTTGTAAAAGTTGCGGGTGGTGCTGAGGCAGGTTCGTAGGTTTTGAAAGACCCTCCTGCATTTATAGTTGTTCAGGCTAAGTTGCAGTGAAAGAGTTGTTGTACGAGCTCGCGGAGTATCTGCCTCAACGGTACCCACTCTCATTCCGTATTTCACGTCTCCCAGCATCGGCCCCTGCGCCAAGTATCGGAGGAATACCCCTTTCATGGCACGGCAAAATTCCAGTAGAGACGATCGAAGTCGTTGAGACTGGAGAAAAATACGATCTTGGGGTACTCGAATCAATGGGCGACGTGGAAATGGGGGAGGAAGCGTTCAGAATAATAAATCACCTGTAAGTGGAAGAACGTTGTCTTTGTAGTTGACCGTTCGCACCACTGACTAATTGAGCAAGGATGCAAGATGACATTGCAATAATGATAGAAGGTAAAATGACTATTGCATCTTGAAGACTCCGTTGCTTATTGTGTCGGAAAAGGAACAGACGGGAAGTATTATTTCCAGGCAGGACTCGTGTGTATGCCAGGTCTGTGCCTCAGGCTGTACTGCCTGACTTCCCCTGAGCGATGGCTTTTTTGTATACCTCTTCTAGGATTTTGGCGTATGCGCGACAAAATTGGAATGCCGTTAGACGAAATACACCTCTCGGGTGAGGTGCCTCAGTGTAAGATCATTTGTTCCTTGAAGGTATTGCAAATCTCTTCAACAGCCTACTCATAGTCAAGCAAAAGCTGCAACTCAGCATGAGCCGCTTCTTCCAACGTTTGCCTCTCGACAAACCGGTGATAAGGAACAATTATTTTATACAAGTCGTCCCACCAAGAGTTCCAGAGGCAGGACTGGGCACAGGGGAGACACTGTCCGATATCGATCCCGAAGAGCTCTGTTGGTCCGAAAGTCTTTACGGGCCGGAAGACGACTTTGCTCACGGGCAAGGCACAAGGGACCTCTCACACATCTTCCCTTCAACCCTCCGCCTTAGGATCGAGAGACAAACCCTACGTCGACTTCCCCGCACAGGCGCCATCGTGTTTGGAATACGCACATATCAGTTTAAGGTGGAAGAGCTCGCACGGGAGCAAGGTGTTGCGGCACGCCTGGCAAGCGCAGTAAGGAGTTGGCCCGAGGACGTTGCGTCCTACAAGGGACGTAGGCGGTACCAAGACGTCCTCCTTGAATTTTTGGATGAATGCGCAGAAAAGGATGGCGTCAGCGGGCCATAGAGGGAATGTTCTCGTTCCCATATTAGATATGCACAGCATCGAAGCACAGTCATTACAGCTGTTCAACCACTTGATTTGCGCCATTCTGGGACAATTCTGGGCGCTTCATAGCAGAGATTCGCGCATCCTGTGGCGAGCTGCCGTGGGCCTTTGTAGTATCTTGCAATGGACCACGACTAGATGGTCTGTGGATATTGACGAGCTTTGGCCTGCGTGACAGCTAGCATTGAAAAGTCCATTGCATACTTTCAAAATGAGTGAAGATTATTGTATTTCCATGATGCATTGTTTACAATCAAAGCGTGCATGTGTCCACTGATTCCACATGTGCACAGAACAAAGGAGCGAAAAGCTGTGGTGGCCCGTGCCTTGTCCACTCAAGTCCATCCACTACGCTGTATAAGAGGCTATGGCTCGCATCGATGCCCGGCATTCCAAACCCCCCAAGCTTGCTTGCACTGCATTCATGTTTCCTGCAACAACATACGGTCAACGTAGCCCAATCGCCAACGGTGCGATGGGGCGTCCCACTCAACCTAGATTTGAGCTGCACTCCGTCGACCTCGCCACCTGGGACGATGGCCATTGGGCGGACCCAATCTTCTCGGAGATGCGTCCGGACGAACTTGACGAGCCGTGGCCGTATCGTTTCAGGGTGAGCGCTAGAAGCCTGAGGTATCTGAATCCGTTGGGAATTTGATTGTTCTTAGAGCGGGGAAAGTGTATGGATTTGCGCGAGTAATGGCGAATGGTATCCCGGCAAAGTCATTGGCCAGGCAAAGAAAGGAATGACGAGATCGGTAAGAAAGCTCACAGCGTTTTCCTTGAATCATCTAATGACATAACCACAGAACGAAGGCCTGTTCTGGTGTGTGGAGTTCCTTATAGCAAGGAGCAGAGTTCGAAAGTGGTTCGCACCACTGAACGGAGACATCAAGCCAGACGATCCATACACGCACAGGTTGTTGTCGGAAGCTGGTTGGATAGGAATCGATAGCGATTAATGAAGTTGGCTTCTGAACGAGTCGTCTCCTCACTTTTTTCCTTGTGACCTATGGGTTCATCTGCAGATCTTCTTTACATAATTTCCGCATTCATTTGCATCGCTATTTAAACACTTGCACGCACCTTGACACCATCGAATTGTATCCAAGTTTGCATAGTAATATTTAATAAATTGTGCAGGCCACATTTTGCATTTACTTCGATGGATTCACGATGTGATGGCTCCTAACACGTTCCCAATGAATACTGGATCAAAGTTCACCAATCGTCAGGATAAAATCCTCTGCATCAAGGCCAAAAAATTGTTCAGGGAAGTACGCAGTCACTGACTCTTTATAAACCAATCTGTCGAGGGTGTCAGGTAGCGAAGGGGGTATCATTTGAAGGTCACATACAGGTCTTGATTTGGACACGGGCATGCATGGACTTTACCCTAGTACTTTTGCTGTCTCAAGGGACCGCGAAACGTAGCTGCAACTACCAGCGAAACTGGGAGGAGTGTTAATTAGAGTACTGCCTCGTTACCAGGCTGAGCTCACCTGCCGAACTAGGTGGTCTGCAACAGAGTCTCGTCTAGTTGTCTCGCGCTCGTTTTAATCCCGGTTATTCTGGTAGCATCAAACATAACTTTGTTACCGCCATTGGAATAACAGACGACTTTAGGGTTTAGCGTTGAGACAGATCAAGGACCAGTTCTGCAGAACGAATATCTTTTTAGGTGGCCAATTGACGCAGGACCGTCAGACAAGAGTTGGTTAGAAGCACAAGCGGTGGCTGTACAGTGGTAAAGAGCGACCCGGAGTGGCTCCTGTCTACGCCCTCACTGCTGTCCGCATCTTTCACCTGACCTTCCTTCGAAATGACGAAAACATACCTGATGAATAGTTTGGTGGAAAAGGTAACGATTGTCTCTGTCGCGTACGCATAGACAGCTCACCTTTCCCGGGATTCCCAGATGCAGTCCACCGACCAGGACTTCAGGTTCGCGATCACCCCCTAGACGCGTCAGAGTTGTTGAGTCTAAAGATTTCAAACTTGAATCACAGGTTCATGGGATTGAACGATCTAATGCTGGAGATCAAGCAGGATCCGAATAGTTTCTTCGGCGATGAGGCCACTGAAAATAAAGTTCTCCGCCAGGTGCTCAAACTTGTCGAAGATACAATCTCCGAGGTTAAGAACCAGGCAGTTAAATGGTGCGTTTGATATTCGCGCTCAACATTGGCTTCATTACGCTAAGGATTGCAATCCATGGCACTCAAGTCTCGGACAGCTTATCAAGATCATCAGAGAAAACCAAATGGAACTCGTCGTGGACAGTCTTATCAATTACTCGGTTGGAAAAGATGAGGAGCTACGAGATATATCCGGGCTTGGTTTGCACTTGTATATCATGCGAGATGAAAGGGTTTGACGCCACTCTTAGCGCTGAAGACGATCACATCGGAACTGCCCCCAGATGGCAAAATCGCTGGAAAGGCATGTGCGAAGCTCACCCCAAAGCTACTTGGGCAAGTTTCCAATGTAAGCTAGAATCTGCGGAAGAATCTCTCTTTTACGAAATTCACTCCAGCCCGACACCCCCCCGGAGACCTTACTAGAGACATTATCAACACTCTCGATCCTTATCACCCGCTTTCCAGCTCACTTTGTTGACCCTTCTCTGAGTCCACAACCCCTTACCGCCATTGCCCCTCTCCTGACTCATTCACGCCCTGCAGTCAGAAAACGCGCGATATCCACTTTGTCTCAATTTGTCCCGGTCGCTCCATCAGAGTTGTCCTCTGCTTTACTTCAGAACAACATTTTACCTTTCCTCGTAGCGAACGCTAACCTGGAACAACAGAGGACAACTGTGAACCTCGTCGCCGCGATCTTCAGACAGTCGCCGCAACAGTTAACACCGTCGTTAGGAGACATCGTACCCGGCCTGTTACAAGCAGTGAAACGTGACGATGATGAACTGAGGGAAGGTTGCTTGCAGGTAGCGTATATGCTTTCGAATCACCCTTGTTTTTGCTTACATGTTGAAGGCCTTGGAGACGCTACTACTGAGGTCACCTGGAGAGGCCACGCCATTTATAGATCCCATGGTACAGGTAGGGATCCAGTACATCAAGTACGACCCTGTAAGTTGGATCTAACGCGCATCGCGAAATGGTTCTTGACTTGTGCATAGAACTACGCTGGCGAAGACGATGGAGAAGATGAGGAGATGGCGGATGCCGACGATGATGATGATGACGGGGAACTCGACCAGTTCGTTAATGTTTCATGGGGTCTGTTTTGCAAACTAATTGTCTCCAGATACTCTGACGACGAGGATACGTCGTACAAGATTCGTCGTTCAGCAACAAAATTACTGTCAGCTGTGATTATTACCCGTCCGGAATCTCTGGCCTCGTTGTACAGAAGTGTTTCTCCCGTCCTGATATCACGATTTAACGACAGAGAAGAGACGGTCCGCCTCGAGGTATGGACCACCTATGTCACACTTCTCAATCAAACGAGCATGTACGGTGGCCTGCCGCAAAGTCTGGAAGCAGACTCTGCTGTCCGCGGAAAGAGAAAGCGTGATAGTGAAGAGCGGATGGATGTCGAGGAGACCCCTCACGCGCTTCTAAGGTCGCAGGTCCCTGCTTTGTCAAAGGCGCTACTGGGTCAGCTGAAACCGCCGAGGACCCCACCGGCAACCGTACAGGCTGGTTTCCAGTTACTCTACGCTCTCCTTGGTGTGTTGCCAGGGTCGCTATCCAGCCAGGTTGGACCAATCGTGGCGACGTCAAAGAGCATCCTTTCCCAGTCACCAACCACAACCACATCGACATTGCACTTGACATGTCTCTCGTTCCTTGCACTCTTCTTCTCGACGCATGCACCTGCAGTATTTAGCCCGTCTTTACCAACACTCATGTCCGTTCTTCTCAAGTCTCTCCGGGAGCGACACCCCCGAGTTGCATCTGAGGCGTTCCGTGTCTTCTCTGCGCTACTAAATGCCACGCGACCGGCGAAGAATAGCGACTGGCCGGAACGTGTTTATGATGAAGCCCTGCAACGACTCAGTACGCATGACACGGACGCGGAGGTGCGCAGCTGTGCAGAGGACTGCGTGGCCGACTTGTGGATATGTGCCACAGATATGATGAGGTTGAAAGGCGGAAAGGAGTGGCAGGCGATCTGCCGCACCACTGGCAATACTGCTGGTGCGGTCAAGGTTGTCACAAAGGTTGCTCGGGATGTGGATATTGGTGATCAATGGGTCAACTCCTGCTTAGAATGGATCATGGTCTTACTGAAGAAGAGTGGACGGGGTGGAAAGCCAGAAGTTTTCACTGCACTGGACACCTTACTTAAAAGGTAAATTTATCCCGTGACTTTCCTTGACGGATTAACAAAGTGGCCCGATAGATATCAATCTGGAATACCTGCCGATCTCCCACCTTCTCTTGTTCCTCAGATCAAACCTTACGTCGGCACCTCTGACATCTCTCTGCTTTCGCAAGCACTTTCCATCCTTGCTCTTCTCCTAGAATTGTCACCCTCCATCACTTTCCCGGTAGTTGAGGGAGAACTGCTCACTGACGTTTATCGGATCGCACACTCGCCTCTCGTTTCTGGTGCGGCTCTCGACTCTTTACTTACATTCTTCTCTGCCTTGGTTCAAGCGGACAGCCAAATTGCGACATATGTGGTCCCCAACCTTGTCATCGGCGTTCAAAAGTCCCCAAAGACGGAGGCAAATCCAAGCAACGTCGCCAAGTGCATTGGGCAGGTCGTCAGGAGTTCCCAAGGCGTTGCTGCTGGGACGATTGCAGAGTATTCTAAGGCTGTCAAGGTACGGTTTTATATATATTGTCTAGTTTGCTACCATCCGAACACTTGAACGAATAGAAATCGTCGAAAGCCAAGCCATTGACTGTCGTTCTGAGCCTGTTGATCTTGGGAGAGCTAGGTCGCTTTATGTGAGTATCCGTTTTATCTGGGGTGCGCCGCCTCATACTGCTCAGTGATATGTCTATCCAACACGACGTATTCGAGAATGCTATCGACCATTTCTCTGCAGAGGAGGAAGAGATTAGGACAGCGGCTGCATTTGCGGCTGGTGAGTGCAACATCGTCGCAGTTAAAGGTGTCTTGCACTAATTTGTCAAAAGGAAATATCGCGATCGGAAATTTACACTTGTTCCTCCCTGCTATCCTCAAAGTTGCGGTGCAAGACCCATCCAAGAGGCTGCTATCTCTTCATGCTCTCAAAGAAGTCGGTTACATGGATTCTCCGAGTTGACTATTCGCTGAAGATATCACTCCCGCAGGTTGTAACGCATTGTTCTCACGGACAATTGGAACCTGTTGCAGACGTTATTTGGACGCCTCTCTTCCACAATTCTACTTCAGACTCTGAAGAATCGACACGAAATGTTGCTGCGGCATGCTTGGGAAAACTCACAACCACACAACCATCACGCTACCTCCCTCAGCTCCACGCATGCATACGCGATGAGAATCCAGCCGTACGCGCCACGGTTGTATCAGCGATTCGATACACATTCGCCGAGAGTTCCCCTGCGTACGACGAACTTCTTGCACCACTGATCATGGACTTCTTGAGCCTGATGAAGGATGCTGATTTAGTGCGTGATCTCACCTAAGCTTTGTTAATACAGTTGACATTTCCATACAGACCGTTCGTCGCCTCTCACTATCCGCGCTTAACTCTGCTGCACGGACGAAGCCGCTCCTTGTTCGGGATCACCTCCCAGCGCTCCTTCCTACCCTCTACACCGAGACTAAGGTCAACCCCGAACTTATTCGGACTGTGCAAATGGGTCCATGGACGCATAAAGTCGATGACGGACTTGACGCACGAAAGACCGCTTGGGAGACCCTTTACACACTAGTAAGCTCGACGCTAGCACTCACTCGGCGTTGGCAACTTATCTACACCTCCAACAGCTGGACACATGCCTCCACAAACTCGACCTTCCGACGTACCTCACGTACCTCCTTCCTGCGCTCACCGATCCGTCGGATGAAATCAAAGTGTTATCGCATCTCCTCATTTCCCGCCTTTCTTCCCTGACGTTGTGCACCCCCCTCCTCATCGCCCACTTGGACGAGCTGACGCCTGCACTGGAGACGACCATGCGTGGGGCACCTGTCACCAAGGACACCGTTAAACAAGACCTGGAACGTGCAGCAGAACTCAGGCGGAGCACTATGCGTGCGGTCGCTGCTCTGATAAAAGTAGTTGCGATCGGCAGTGCAGTTGGTGCGTCTTCCACAGGGGGGACTCAAAAGTTTGAGGCATTCGTGGACGACGTGAAAAGGAATGAACAATGGGGACCCGAGTTCAGAGAGTTGGTTGGGCAGTGATGCCATTGATGATCCGGAAGGAGAATCTCAGACTGTTTGGAAGACGATTGCTTGCAAGGAATGTAATTGGCTAAGTAGGACATGCCAGTGTGTACTAGTTTCTGTTTCGCGCCTGCTGCCAGGCGGTTTCATGCGCCGGTACTCAATTGTAACGCCGTTGACCGAATTTGACACGGTCCACCAAGGGCTGTTTGACCCGATGCCTGGTCGGAAGGACCTTACGCGGGCTGGGCCTTATAACGAGCTCACAATTTGGTTTAGAGAAAACCTCAGCGGAGACAACGCGTCATTCTCTCTTGACAATGCACCCGATACGACGAGCACCGCTTGTTCTTCGTAGATTGTATTCCGCACCTCTGCTGCTTCGGACACGCACCCGACATCGCTTTCGAACAACTATCATCCTCGCATCCGCCATTTCTGGAGGCATAGTGCTCGGTCTATATTCCGATGCCAAGTCATGTCCCCCACCGCCGTTCAAGCTGTCCGAAACTACCACCTCTCGACCCGAACACGACGCATCGCCGCCTCTTCTGACGCTTTTCCGTACTTATTTTGTATACGGACTCACCTCGTGTGACACCATCGTGGACCACGCACCTGACATACTTGGTGTTCTGTTGAAGGTTCCTCTCGTAGGGACAGTTGTAGAGGGCGTTGTGAGGCGGACGTTCTTCGACCATGTACGCATCACATATCCGACGTCCATACCCACCACTGACTCCTCTCCGCCCCAGTTTGTAGGTGGTGAAACGGCCCGTGCAGCCTTTCCTCTGCTATCCACGCTGCGGAATCAGAACAAGGGTGCGTTGTTCGCGTACAGCGTAGAAGTAGACAAGCACGAGGCTGCTGGTACTTCACGTCACGGTAACGAGGGCGAAAGTTCCGGGAAGCTGAACAAGCAACCTGGTTACAAACGCATCGTGGAAGAGATGATCAAGAGTATCGATGTGGCTGCCGATTTCGAGGATGAATTTGGTGCTCAAGAAGCAATGGGCAGGCGGACCTGGGTTGCCATAAAACTGGTAGGTAATCTCGCGGCTTCCGTGATATATCACGTGTCGATGCGCCTGCGTAGACCGCTCTCCTCCCGAATGCAGACGCGCTACGCAACTTTTCACTCCATTTAACGCACACCCGACCCTCGTTGCGTTCACCGGTTCCGTTCCCTGGCTCCCCAGAATCCTCGGACCTCACAATTCTTCATGGTCGAATCCCCGAGGGCTCGCCATTGACAGCGCAGGACGTGGAAGAGCTCAAAGAACTCTACCACGACTTGAACAGGATATGCGCACGTGCCAAGGATCGAAGCGTCAGAATTATACTCGACGCCGAACACAGGTATTCCGAACCTTGTTTGACATGTTCATGTGCTGACCTGACAAATAGCTGGTATCAACCCGCTATCGACGCTTTCGGACATGCATTGATGGAGCGCTTTAACAAGCTTTCTGATGATTGCGGCTTGATGAGTAGATGGGCGTCTGGACCGAGGACTCCACAACGTGCTGACGTGCCGCCAACAGTTTATGTAACATATCAGGCCTATCTGAGAAGGTCTGTATCCCTGCACCGCAGGACGGCTGCCCCGACCCCACTGACATATCGATGCTAGAACATCCGCCCATCTTGCACGCTCACTCGTACTCGCGCGGCAGAACAACTACGCGCTGGGTGTTAAACTGGTGAGGGGTGCATATCACCCCTACGAGCTCGCAGCATATTCTGCAGGAGCTTCCTCCAGTACATCAGGTTCCATCTCAATATCACCTGACCCATACCCCCCGGTCCATCCCTCTAAGTCAGACACGGACGCTTGTTACAATGAATGTGCAGCCCTTCTTGTACGAGTCATTGCTGACGATGTGAAGTCATCTGCGGGTCTTGCACCACGCATCGGTGTCTTCTTTGGCACTCACAATTGGGTCTCGTCTGAATTGATACTTGGGGAGTTGGTTAACAACGGTCTGGCTCACGAAAACGCCCCAAGCACGGACGCGGATCGCAAAGGAACCGTGACCGTTCCATCTGAGGTCGCAGAGAGACTTGCCTTTGGCCAGTTATATGGTATGTCCTACCTCTGTCACGTCATTGTCCGTTCACCTCACATTCTTTCATTGCAGGCATGTCGGACTCGCTCACCAATTATCTCGTTGGACGTATAAAGAGTACCGCGCCGTGCGTTGTCAAGTACGTTCCCTACGGTGCACTTGTAGAGGTGGGTGTCCGTGTCTTTTTTCGTAGGGTTGCACTCAAGTTAACTTTGTACCGTAGGTGATGCCGTATATTTCCCGTCGCGCCATCGAGAACAAGTCCATGCTTGGAGATGGTGGGGCAGTGCGGGAGAGAAAGGAAGCCGCGAGACTAATTTGGCAGAGAGTATTTGGCGGCATTGGGTTATGAATCGTCCGGGATGGACACAGACGCGGAAGACGTCTAACGCTAAGAATCGATAATACTTAATTCCATCCAACAGTCTCTTCTCAGACGGTTTGATTAATGACTCTTACAACTGGGTTAGTATGTCACTGATACGGACACACGTACTCGATACCCCGGGGTTAAGTTTTCCGTTGACCCTACACATTACAGGAATATATATACAAGCTGTAAAAACCTAAAAATGGCTCGTGTTTGAGTATCATCCCATTCCGAGGGATCAGTGACTGACACCCACCGACGCCAAACGGGCCGGGTCACCTTCTGTGGGTCTGAATTTCTTAAGGCTGAACGACAAACCAATCTTTGGTAACAGACCCCAATCTTTCGGTGTAGTCGGGCACTTCGAGTACACAGTGTCATTCCTACCGAAAATCAACACGCAAGGTACTCAACACAAACCGTGATAATCGTACACTTCCCCGCGATCGATCTCTCACATATGGCGGCCCGTCACTCTGCCCATCGGACGGACGGTAGGTGCTAGTTCTCCACAGCGAACAACATCGAGCCAACAAGCCTTGGCTTTTTAGGTGCATCCCCCTTCGCCTCCACATCCTCGTCTTCCGGGCCGGGTAACAACGTCAACTTGGTCTCGGGACGGAATACCAACAAGTGCGTCGACCCGCCAAAGTGGAACGACCCAATCTCGTCTCCCTTTTTGATCCGATCCCCTGCCTCCACCTCTATCTTAGTTGTAGAGACCTCCCCGAGACCGACCCCGACAAAACACATCAACCCGATGTCGGGGTTGTCCGACTCGATAAAGATGAGCGCCCGCGCACACATGGAGGTGACAAAGGATTGCGAGCGAGAGATGACGTCTATATCTTCCTTGTCGTCGTCCACGAGCGCGGCGTAGTACGTGCCAGGGACAACTTCCGTCCTGACGACACGTCCATCGACGGGACTGTGCCAGCGGTGGTAGTCCAGCGAACTGAGCATTGCCTGGAAGACCGTCCCGCCATTCAGCTGGGACGCAATGGGGGTATAGTTGAGAATGTGCTGTAGGGAATATGGCTGTTCCTTGATCCAGAATGTGTCCGTTGCTTGTACGTCGCTGAGGACTCGGAAGGTGATCGCCTCACATGCGGCGTTTATGATTCTCGTATCGTAAGGATTACGGGTGGGACGTTGACCGTCTTGGAAACGTCGGACGAAGAAGTCGTCCCAGGATGTGAAGCCCCAGTTAGGTTTCTGTGGATTGCACACCCACACCTTCTCAAACGGTTCACCGAGGCGCTCCGCCTGCGCCTGCAACGCCTTTTCGCCAAACCAGCCAGTTTCCTCGTTGGTCAAGACGTGGCGGGAGTCGGGAGAGACGAGGAACCTGGACCACTCATCAAAGAGCTTGTGGAACATTGCATTCACTTTTCGATTAGTGAACGCGCGATAGCCAGCCTCGGTGTTGCAAAAAAAACCGATGATGCCGTACATCGGGACGCCAGTGATGAGAGGACTATCATAGATGAACTGCGGCGCTGAGGCGATGGTCTTATCGAGAATAGCGAGGAGCTGCTTGTAGTCCTTGATCTATGCCCAATAAACACATCAATATCAGCGCGGTGAACACAAGCAGTGATTGCTACACTATTCACTTACCGATTCCTGGTCGGGGTTCGGGTTAGGTGCAACCTGGTCGAACATCTCGTGGAAATCTCTGAATATCTCGGCGTCCTCCTCGATCACTTGCTTGAACTCGAGAATGACGAGAGAAAGCTGCTTCTCATCGACGTCACCGGACCTCAGGAGGACACCGTCGCGGGAAAGTCCGCGCAGCAAGTCGTGATGGTACTTCCGAAGGATGGCAGGGTCCTTGGGAAGCCATCGGGCGATGGTACCCTTGTTTTGGAGTTTATAAGGCATGGTGATATGTCTAGGATCTCGAATAGTCATTCAGAGATTACATCTATAGGAAAGGACGACCTACAGCTGGATGAGACACGAATGCTAAGGAAACGAAAGGCGAATGTTGGGACGCGCTATATATGCTGAGAGCCAGGCACGTCGAATAGTGGTAAGTTCGCGAACCCCCCTCATAAAAAGAGGCACCGAGGACGCATGACTTACCATGTCTAGGAAAAATGAATGAACGTTCTCTCCCTGTCCTCACGTTTCAAAGTCACCGTTCAGGGGTCCTGTCGAAGTTAGCATGATGCATAGGAACGGCTACTCTTGAAACAAGAGCCACCAAGCCGCATGGCGAAAGAGAAGCTCACCTGGTTGTTCAGAAGCAGTAATCACAAAGCAACTCGCCAACGAAGAGTGACCCATGACTCGTCAGGAAAGGCTAGCCGGAGAAGCCATCATGACTATAAATCCCTGATGATATGTCTTCTAACTGCTGCGATAGCGGCTTGTGGAGTTCCGTGAGGTATCATCGATCTTATCGATGAAGAAGTCGGCGGGGATCTGCTCAACGTAAGTTGTCGTGCGAGGCAGCGGACTTTCCCTGTCCTGGGAAACGACGGCAGGCCGCAGCCTCCACCGCCATCGCCACCACCCCGGCATGGTTATTTGGCTGGGCATATCGGCTCTTCAAAATCTTCCTGGTGACCCGCCGGGACCGA
Organism: Hortiboletus flavorubellus; assembly: GCA_038093115.1. Lineage (NCBI taxonomy): Eukaryota > Fungi > Basidiomycota > Agaricomycetes > Boletales > Boletaceae > Hortiboletus > Hortiboletus flavorubellus. The sequence goes on along the minus strand of JBBPRR010000637.1, from coordinate 977 downwards.
GGTTAATTCCGACTATGAGTGGGCGGTTCCGAGTATCCTAACGCCATCCACACCAACAAGATTTCAGCATCAGTTACGCATACTGTACCGAGGAGGTCTGGCGAGGGTTCGGGTCCCCGCAGGGAATGGCGGAAGTCCTGTACTAGATCATGGCCACGTGGCCCGTGTGTGCATCGTCAGCATCCATCCTTGCTTCCGTCGTCACGGCGGCGGGATCTCTCTTGAGAGCGGGGACAGCCTAGCCGGGTGACCCCGGCCCAATCATACTTCACACACCAGCTGAGTCAGCTTGCCTCTCTGAGAACAACGAGGGGCGGTTACTTGGTAGTTCAGAGTAACTTGAACATCCCACCACTGGCAGATAAAGTTCTTGCCCACTGTTCCGGGCCAGTACTACGTGAAATCATGCTCGAGCGTTCCTTTTCATACGCAAGTGGTCCAGGGCCGGGCTGTATGTACTTCAAGTACCTGATTCAAAAATACCCAATGTACAGAGTCATGGCTGATTCCCCACCTCATTCCTATTCCACTGACACTCGCTCAGGGTCGTCGAATGGACATTCAAAAACCATGGGAACTCCGTTCGATGGCGTGGGCTTGAACGACCGTCTCAGGCTGGTCATCCGAATCCTGTAGAGATCTGTTGCAGGTCGAGTACGTGCAATCGTCTTTACAATGACAGTATTTCCGCAGACCTTTACACGGGATTTCTATTTCCAGGAATTAATCACCTGTGGTTGAAGGTAAGTGAGACTTATGAGCACATATAGGGGGGTGCTACCGCGACTGCGAGCATCTGAGTGCGAGAGAAAGTGCGGCCAAAGGATCCGACGAGACATCGAAACCCAGCACGATGTCCGGATCGGCTCTCACATGAAGTGTAATTTGGACTGTGCCGCATGTCAACGGACGTAGATCGATAGACAGAACATATACAAGTAATTAGCCACAAGCCCCAAGTCTACAACCATACCAGT
>JBBPRR010000636.1:0-18960 GCA_038093115.1 Hortiboletus flavorubellus | reverse complement strand
TCAACTTAATGTTGCCAGACCGGTCGGTATGCAATTTGTAGATTATTGACTTCCTGACGTCTTGCTATTCAGCCCAATGGATCTGCAGTTCTGTATCTTCGATTGGGATGGTATCGCTTTGACTCGGCAGCCACGAGTCCTGGGGGAGTACGCTGAGAAGTTTCGCTACTTGTATGTCAACTCCCGGTCGTCAAAGGTGCAACACTAAGTGTCCTCATAGCTCGACCAATAAGGGCCACTTGTCACAACCCGATCCACCATCGACGTTCACCCACGAAGGAAGGGCATATTACCTCCACGATAGCTTGAGCTTGAGACAAAGTAACAACCCGAACATATTACCAACGATCTCAAATGATTGCAATGCGGATAATTTGGTGGACGTTTGTAGTGAGAGTATAGTAGACCTTCAGAGTACCCAGAAAATGGAACTTTGCCAGGTCAGTTTGCCATTTGTCCATAGCTCGTAGACTCAACTGCTTTCAGGTGAGGTTTGATGGCACTACTGAGGGACCGAGTTGGAGGCGCTTCCTCGCAGCATGCGATCATCTCAGCTTGGTATCCTTAGAATCGCGAGGCAAGAAGGATAAGCCCAAAACAGTTATCTAGGGACATGGATGTGATATTTCGCTGCTTACATACAAATCATGCTATGCGAAGCAATAAAGAGATAGACACAGGGCTTACAAGTCTTCAAGGGCAAGAGAAAATGGAAAAAAGGGACTCGGATTCTAGCTATCTGCGTCCGCCACCCTTTCTTTTCGCCTTTTCGCCGCGTTTTCTAGCTCGTACCTAAGGAGATTAAGATTTTAACTCTAGAGGTGGCTGCGATGGGTCCATACCTCTTTTTTCATCCTAGAATCTACCATGGTGTAACGACCTTTGACACCTTTTGGCCGTCCTTTGATGCCCTTGTGAGCACCTTTTGCGACTATCAACTTGACCTCTTTTTTCTTGCCCTTCGCTGTGCCTTTCCGCATGAGCTTCTCGATCTGTTGAGCCTTTTCCCGTTCGGACATGTCCGCTGTTGTGTTCACGCCTTCAGCTTTCTTCATAGCCTTTTCAAGTCGTTGGGCGGCTCGCAACTTCTTTCGACCCTTGGCTTCTGCGATTTTCTTGATAGGGCGGGAATCAAGTGCACGCTGACGCGCCCTCAAGATAGCAATGGCCTCCTTGGTGACAGGGATATTGGGCTTGTAATGCTTTGCCTCATCATCGAGAAACCAAGAAGGGAGACCATCCTTGTCGTTGAGCGAGTAGCGATTGAATCCATCATTCAGGAGGTTCGTTTTGGTTGTACCGCGATTGACCAACTGTTGTGCGAGTGTGACAGCCTCAGCAGTCGTCAGACCGTATTCTACGAAGGCAATCAGTCTTGGTCCAGCCTGGAAGCCAAAAACCGCACTCTGGATATGAGCCTGTTGTGCTTGGTCCACATTTTCATCCTCAACGTCCCATATGTCGGCATCGTTTCGAGATTCAACGGGGACGATCTCGAAATCACTCGCCGCGGCCTTGTCATCGTCAGAATGAGGTAGAGCAAATGACGGTGATATACCTTGTCTCCCTGGTCATCTTGTTGACTTTTACTTGATTTTGAAGCCATCTCTACGTCTTCATCCCCGTCATCCTCTTCATCTTTCCCAACTTCTTTGAATATGTCTTGGCTAAACCAAACTTGCGCAGCACGGGAGGGTGGTTGAACGTCGTTGTGTTTCCTGAGAACTGGATTGGGCCTTTTTCGTTTCTGACCAGAAGTGGGTTCGTCATAATCGCTGTCATCTGAAGAAGGGTCACCGATTTCCTTGGTTGTTGCCATGTCCTCCCAGCCACCATCTTCGCTACTGTCATCACCGTTCCCGACGTCATTCTCGTCTCCCAGGCCGCTCCACTCTTCAAGCTGACCTTTTTTCTTCCTCGCCTCCGCCACCCGATACTTTGCGTCCCTTTCCTTTAACTTCTCTCGATAAGCATCATACATGCTATCCATGTCAGCTTCGAGAACCGATATTCTTCTTTCCCCCTCGTCAGAACCACCAAATTCCTCATCGCTTCCTTCCGCTTCTTCAACTCCCTCCTCTTCGTCGGATGGCATCTCGTCGTCCGAGATAAGCCTGTTGATGCCACCCTGTTTCCGAAGTTCCCTCTGCGTATCAACGAGGTCAAACATGTCGTCTTGACCCATGTTCAGTGATGCGTCATTTTGCTCAAGGCCGATGTCCAAAGGAGCTGTCATCTGCAGCTGCAGCCGTTGGATTGTTTTCGCTTTGATTTCGTTGGTCCTTCTCCGAGAGCGTTTTGCTTTCGCTGCTGCCTCTGCATTTCGTCTCTCAAGCTGACATGGACACTCAGTTAAAGAGAAACCACGAATACGACGAAAATCTAACCTCCTCTTGTATCTGCTGCTCCTCACCAACCCCTTCAGATATTTCAACTGGTTCCGTAACTTCGGCGGTGGGCTTAGTCTTCACCTCCAGGCCAAGCTTCAAGGAGACTCATGAGAAAAAGCGAGTCGATAGTCTGAAAAGGGTCACCTCCTCCCGTACAACCACCCGCCATTTCAACAAGGCCTTGAAATCACCTTTGCCTAGCACCTTGAGATCTTCAAAATTGATCTTAATGTCCGGAGTAGTAATCCTGAGTTCCAACCACCTGTACGACAATCAGTTCGGTTATTTTGGAATGAGAAAACGATTTTCATACCGTTTCTCCTCCTCGGTTTCAAATGTAATTTTATTCGCGAGACCGAGCACATTAATGGGTTCGGGGCTGTGGACGAACTCGCTCGCGGAGGTTTTAGTGAAGAGTGTATAGTCGCCGTCGTCGTACCCGTCTCGTCTTCTACGTTTTTTCTCTGGCTGAAAGACATTAGCCAGTGCGTTGTTGGCTGATGAACCTTTGTCGTGACCGGAAAGCCCAGAACTCAAATCCTTGAACACATGCCTAGGGTCAAGAAATTTCGGGTCAATATGTTTTGGAGCAAGGAACTCCCGGCACACAACAAAGATCTCAGCAGAGACATTCCTGTGAATGAACCTAAGCCCCTTGGCCAGTTTGAATGATAACATAACAACTTGCCTGGAAGAAGGTGGCTTGGTCGCCTCTACTTTTGCAAATAGCTGACTGAACACCCAGATAAGATTGTTGTAATCGACACTTCGGAAGACTTTAGTGACAAACGTTCCTCCTTTCACGAGGAATTCAACCGCCAATTTTAGACTCATAAGAACGAGCTCAGACTGGCCATAGGCATCCTGAATCCACGCAGTACCGACATTGGGCGCACCATCATGAAGCACGACATCCGCTTTCCAATCTTTGAGTTCGCCCCGGAGGAGATTACGACAGTGGGTAGTAGTGATATCTGCAGCAAACGTCACGACTCTTGGTATTGGTTTAATTGGTACCAAATCGACGCCTAGATAATAAATGGTGATTTGATATGGGTTGGGTTTGGCAGGAGCGGCGTGCCGCACCGACGATCACACTGTTGGTTGGCATATACTTGCTTGCAACCTGAAGCCAACCACCAGGGGCCGCGCAAAGATCAATACAGCAGCGCGCGGACTCGAGAAAAGCATATTTCTTGTTGAGTTGGATGAGCTTGAAGGCCGAGCGGGCGCGGTAGCCGTGCTCTCTTGGGAATATCAGTCATAGAGGTGTGCGATACGGATGACCACACGCACTTGGCAAGTTTATAATATTTGTCAAGACGACCTTTGCCAGTTTTCTTTTGGGCTTTGCCCATGGCAGTCAAAGTTGAGCGAAAGTAATGAAGGGTCAAAGTTACACTTCAAGAATTGCCCCCGGAGTCCGGGTGGCGCACAACACGTTAAAAAAAAAACTTGGAGTCGGAAGTGCCGGGCCTTAACCTTGCTTGCATTGGAACATTTCATTGCGTGCGCATAGTTGTAATATGAAAGCAGTACAGTGATCAGGATGACTCGAACGTTTCGTACGTAGTAATGAATAAGACGTGAGAGCGGGAAAAAGAGAGGGGGGATCTGGCAGGGATGGTGCATTGATGATCGATTGTGACTTATTAGCAGCCTCCTTGTCCCCAACCAAAAAAAAAGCTGATCGTTGTCATTTAAGTAAGAGAGCCATCACTGGATACAAGGTGACGCAAGAAGAAACGGAGAAACCGCTGGAGAGAAGAGGATGAACTGGACAACACGGTTTTTGGGGATGTTCTTCAGATACGCGTGTCTCTGAAGTTTGAGCAAGTTTTCTTTTTGGAATCGTAGATTGCGAAGACGGAACTTGTAAAATGCGAATAACGTTGATGTTGACGGAGTAAATGGTGGTTCAAAGCAGGGCATAAGTATCGTATGGACTGCTAAAGAAAGGAACTACAACGGTGGCGACCCTTATTGCAAGGCGTGTGATAGTGGTTTGGAAGCTCACGGCCAAGAGGAAAGCTCCTTCAGGAACATATGAACCATGCCATCTTTGATGCAGAATTCAGTGACGATGGAATCACCGGCAGCATTGTTAGCTTGTCCGATGGCAACGCAGTTGCCGATGAGCTTGATGTAGTAGTGAGGGGTGGGTCGGATCATGAACTCAAGTTCTCACTCACCCACAGGCACGCAGCCACATATTTGAACAAGCCAGGATCCCTATTGTCCTGCTGGGAGGATGTATGTTTGAAGGCCTCGAGTCAAATCCGATGGAACGCGGATTGTCCCATAATGCGGTTGTCGAGATCGGCTGGGTACTATGATGAGGAGCCAGCCATTGGTCTCGTCAAGGAACAAAGTTTCATGGATCATCGTGTGGAAAAAAAAAGGAGTATGGCTGTAGTGACTGTATTATGTAGTTGCCCACCTTTTTGCAGATCCGAACGGTCGATGCTGCATCTAGAAAGCACCAGAGGCCTCGATGTGACCCCATTCATCTTCCAGCGCTACTCGGGCAGCTGTAACGCACTTTACTTCACGTCTGGACTGATTTTGCGATATACCATTGCCGCGATTAACCCGCTGTTTGGGACCGCGCTGAGATCTTTGTGTTAGCGCCACCCGACAGGAGTATGTAACTATGTGATTGATTACGCCTATTTGGGCACTTGTTCAAGTTGATGTTACTCACCCGACCTGGTTAACTTCTCTCAATGACTACTGCTGGCCCCTCGTCACCGTTATTGCCCTCCGCGCTAAGTGTTGGGGATACCTCAACGTTTCTATGGAGGTCGGGTGCCATCCTGGGTTGGTCTCCACGTTCACGTTACTGCTATGTTGACTCACGACAGGGCGGTGGCACAATAGCTTTCGCTGGAATGCTCAGTGGAGCGTTTGGCGCACATGCACTCAAACGCAGAGCGGGGATCACTGCTGACGACCTCCACGCGTGGGGGACAGCATCGACCTATGCGGTTTGCAGCCTCTCTCCGGGATCGTCCGGTGACTGACCGTGAAAGCAAGATTGCCAACGGGCTTGGATTGATGCTTGTGTCCATGCACCGCAGATTCTCCACACACCGCTTCGCTGGACCAGCTCTACTAACTGGCGGTGTGTTGTTCTCGGGAAGCATCATGTTGCTTATCCTGAAACGGTACGCCTCTTGTACGAGTATCGGCTGGACCGCTGACGTTTGCAAAGAGTCAAGTTCTTGGGCCCTATTACGCCACTCGGGGGGCTTATCATGATGGCTGGGTGAGCGAAGACTGCCCTTTGAGTGTGAGCGAGTCTCATTGTGCGACAGTTATGTGAGTTTGGCGTTGTGAGTCATTAATGTAGGCCAATATAAGTCACGTGACCGACGCGTTGTTGTGATGAGCGTGTCAACTCCGCTTGAAATCTGGTGAAATAAGCGCAGGCTTTTCTCGTCGCCCCTCGTCCGCCCGCTCCCCATGTCCATGTCGCTCTCCGCCTCGCTCTCCTTCCCTCCAAATCCATCCGCCTCTTCCTCACGCCCTCTCAAGCGCCGTCTTTCCCCTTCCGCTGATCTTGCTTTCTTCCCCCCTGCTGCCGACTCCTTCAATCCAAAGCCCTATGCACCCAACAGCGCACTCGCGTCTCATGCCCCAAATTCGTCCAAGCTCCCCCCAGCCCGAAATCACGCCTCGCTAGCCCATCACGTGCCTCTCATGGACCCGTCCCCATCAGATCCCAATGTCGTCTTCATTTACCAGCCCTTTCTCGTATTCCCTGACGCCCACCTCTATCCTGAAGGTCTCTCCTATTCCCTCATGGCCGCCAATTCCGAGTGGTTCTTGGACCCCAACGATTTTATTTCCTCCGTCTCGACAAATCCCGACGCTATCCCCTACCCTCCCCAACTTGAGCCTCCTAGAGGCTGGTGCCCCGCCAAGAAAAAGGATCTAAAGGCTTTAGGTCCTGACGGTTGGCCAGAAGGGGAAGAGCCGCGACTACGTTGCACCTTCTGTAGAAGAACATATGCGGGTGTTAATGCAAAGAGTATGTGGCGACGTCATGTGTACGAAAAGCATAAGATCGCAATGTCAAACCGTCGCGATGGAAATGATCGTAATCGTAGTGGACGAGGATCAAACAGTGGGTTACCTGTGCGATCCATTGTAGTTCGCCCCTTGACATCTTGACAGAGGATCAGCATCGCAGCATCATTTCTGACAAGGAGAATTTATCGGGAGATCTACGTCGAGTTAACAAGACATCCACAGATCAACTCAATAATAACAAGTCCAAACCAAGACCCTTTCTTGTCTCAGGTAGCACCATCCAGAACAGAGATCAAGGTGACCAGATGGACATTACCACAACATCGGCACCAGTGGTTGAACGGCCAGATTCTCCCCAGCCGGCGCCTCCCTCGAGTAGTAATTCATCCACTAACGCGACTCTGGAAGCTAGCGTTCCCGAAGCAACTTCTCCCGTATCTGACCGAATGGTTTCATCCCCACTCACTGCGCCAACTACGCTTCCAATGTCTCCATACGATCCAACATTGACACCCTCGTTCCGTCACTCTCCACCACGTCTCCCCTCTGATCAGCCGTGGCGATTTCCAAGCCCAAGCCACCCATTACACTCTAGGGCGAGGGAATTGTGTCTTGGTATGCTAGTCCGGGGAGGTATCAGTCCAGTTATCAAAGCTTCGACCAACGGTTCTAGTTCTCCGAGTCTGGGGACCTCAAGTATCATCCATACTCCGTCCAGCGCTGCTGGACGCAGCAAACTCTTCAATGATGCGTTTGGTAGTTCTCCCGTTATATTCCGGGCATCTCCACGTCAGCTCTTCCCCGACGGTCAATCTCCTTTTCCCGCCTCAAATGCACTCGATCTTCGCAAGCGCGTCAACGATTCACCGCTTGGTGGTGGCCTCAGGCGACGCATGCATTATCGCAAACCTTCTACGATGAACTCGTCATTTGATTTACACGGGGACTGGCTTTCTGACGCGTCACTGTCATCTTCAAGTACTATTGGAACAGAGAGCCCCATTCAATCTTCGAATGAAGATCCATTTGGTGGGCTCTACAAACCACTGTTAAAGCCGAGAACACGCAAAGATGGCGCAGATAGAACTCCATCGCCTTGCGGATCTTCCTCGGAGGCCGAAAGCCCAGTAGTTAGGAATGCTCGTCATTCTAATGCGGGTGCGCCGGAGCTGGAAGCCGGTCTCGTGGGCCTCGGAATTGGCTTGATGGCCCCCTTCAGACTGTCCACGTGCCGAACTCAATCTAACCATGGGACTGAGAGTTCTCTCATGGAGAACGACGAGGAGGAAGTGGAAAGGGTACTCACTGACTGCTCCCCCGGGTCCCCGACCGAGAAATTGTGTAACAGGCACTTTCGCTCTCCCCCCCTGAAGAGACGACGGACGAGCGTTGAGTGAGCGGTATGCATTACTCATGGCTATTCATTCGTGCGGCCGATACCGCCTTTGACTTTGACTTATTATATCGCGCACGGCCATAGGATCCAGGTCTTTTGGATCGTCAGATCTTCGTACTAGTTGCATAACCTACTTGTACAGTGTTTTGGATTCGTCGTGTATTTTTTCGTCGTATCAAACCAATAGCAGTTGCTATCATTGTATTGGCTGTTGGCTGCCGAATCGTGTGAAAAAAAATCGGTGGGGCAGTCTCAGCGTGTAGTCCTCATCAAGGATATCAGGCTAGCATCAAGTACAGCCTGTTTGCATCCTGCGACACCTTTACTACACACCGCTTGTCTGCTCTGACCCAAGTGCTAAACGCAGGTGTGCACACTCGGCCCCCCTACGAGAACGACCTTACCTCTAGAATTGGTAGCCTGATCACCACTCTCGTACAACCAACCCTCTCCGAGTGCTCGTCGTGAAGTAGACCACAATGCAAGCCATCAAATGTATGTCATACAGTGTAATTTTCTCGTTTCCTCATGACATGACCCAAAAGGTGTCGTGGTGGGCGATGGTGCCGTCGGGAAGGCATGTAGAGAACTTTGCAACCCCCCAAATAGTAACGCTCATCGCCCACTGTCAGACTTGCCTCCTCATATCTTATACCACGAATGCCTTCCCGGTGAGCCCTGGATGCGTGCTTATTAACACATAGCTTCTGACAGCATGGTTCCAGGGAGAATACATACCAACAGGTACTTCACCATCCATGAATTGGCTAGGCCCTTGCTCATGCGAGAAAAGTCTTTGATAATTACTCTGCAAACGTGATGGTGGACGGCAAGACCATTTCTCTTGGGTTGTGGGATACAGCAGGACAAGAAGATTATGATCGTCTTCGTCCACTCTCTTATCCCCAGACGGACGTCTTCTTGATCTGCTTCTCCCTAGTCAGCCCGCCAAGCTACGAAAACGTCAGGACTAAGGTACGTTTTATCAAGCTCCAAGGATTGCAATCGAGCCCATGCCATCCCCTTAGTGGTGGCCCGAGATTTCGCACCACGCACCGTCTACCTCGGTAGTTTTGGTTGGCACGAAACTGGATTTGCGCGAGGATCCTGCTACTATCGAGAAATTACGTGACCGGTTAGTACCTTGAAACAACCTTCCATCCACCATCACCCATCAACGACACAACCATCAGCCGTATGCAGCCTATTCAGTACAGTCAAGGTGTTTCCATGGCTCGAGACATAGGGGCTGTCAAATACCTGGAGTGCTCAGCTCTGACACAGAAAGGTTTAAAGACCGTATTTGACGAAGCTATCCGTGCCGTTCGTGAGTGATGCTCACTTTTGTCGCGTGCAGTTCTCACGTTTGACCTACCAGTGAACCCACCCCCAAAGAAAGAGAAGCGTGGTCGAGGATGTGTGATTGTATGATTGATGAGATATTTGAACCAGAGGCTGAGGGGACATTTCCGACATTTTTTTCTGTAGATGGATTTCCTCTGCATTTCACACCCATTTATGTCTTGCTCACCTTACGACCGGTATGCTATTTTTCCATTCTTTCCTCCTGCCCTCTAGAACATACGGTTTCCGGCTCTTTCGCCAGTGAGAGAGCGTGCCTCAATAAACTTGGACATGCATTTGTGAAAGCCGTCTCCCTGGTCGAACACGCAAGCTTTATGAGAACAAGCCATTGTCTGGATCTACTGGTGCTAATACTAAGTACGCGGACAGCAGGCAGTCAATGAGCCCAACCTGAGTGCTGAGATCGTTCCAGCCGGGCTTTCCCGAGATCCAGTGCGGTAAATCCAATACTGGCCGACTTGCTGACTTACATTTTTTATCAGGACTACCCCAAGTATGCCCAAAATCCTTAGCGGGTCACCAATCTCTCTCCTGAGGAAGAACGATAGTCGAAGTATACTGAAGAAAAATCAGGTGATTTTTGTCGGAACTGGCAGTGTTTTCCTACCTCTAAACGTCATCGGAGGCTTGTCATCAGTGCAGACGACGGAAATTGGTAAGATGACTCGGTGTGCACTTCCAGAATGTACTAATAGACATTCTTGACACTTAAGAAATGGTACCTGACGTCGCTTCCCAGAGATCGAGGTCGTTCGCTAAGTAAGTTCCTGTCATATAGCGACGCCAAGCTGCCTTGTTCGACTTGTGTCCGTTCGCATTCCTATGCGCTTGCGCATGCCCAGGAGGGTTCTCATCTACCGCTGAACCCCGAGTGCACATTTGACGAGGGTAAATTCATCTATCGATCTGGACGATAAATCCCTTATCCTTATCCAAACGTGTTAGTTCCTGAGGTTGGCACTCCTGAGACATACTCTGAGACCCCGAGAAATGAGCGCGAACATCTAGAGAGTCGTATTCGTGCGTCGGGCTTCATTTTGTCGGGGTGTCCACTGATATTAGGGACTAGTGGAACTAGAAGCCTTATTGAAAGAGAAGCAGGACCTAATCACGTCTTTTGCTGGATCGTCTACCAATCTTCCACAGTCCTTCATATCCTCAAGCCGAGCAACACCACACTCTCTGTCCATAGCAGTATCGGTTCCAGCTTCTAAGAGTTTTGGTAGTTTCGGGGCTGGTGGTTACGCCGACCCGTCTATCCTGAATGACAGCTCGTCGGTTGCAGGGATGCTCGAAGGTTTTATAGAAGGCATTCCGGCAGAGCTAGGTAATCGACTGAACTTCTACACCTGAGCCAAGGTTAGACATTATTGTAGGTGTTCTTTGGCCAAAGTGGCCACAGCATCTCCCTCGTCCTGACCTTCTTCGACATATGTAAGTCGCTTCCCTATATCCTCTGTAAATATAGGTCTGAACAACAGAGCTAATAGTGTCGATTCCTTTTTTGCTTTTCACCTACACGCCACTCGATTGCTTAATATGTCCACTTTTCTGACCTCCCTCTCGTTGCCGCCCGACCATCCTGACTTTCCTGCACCACCTGTTCTCCACGCAGTCTGTGCAGTTGGTTCACTGTACACGGTGGCCAATAGACAACAATTGGGATCGGGTGCCCCTGATTTTGCAGAACAACAGGTGATGTATGCGAAAAATGAAATCAACAGACATCTGATGAGCGGACAAAAACCATTGCAATGTTTACAAGGTGTGATTTCTTCCTTGACAACAAATCCAAATGCCAATATATCCCTAGCGACCATCATTTTGTCATGGTATTATTGGATTCACGCAAGGTAAGCCAACGGCTGCTGTTGGTGCAGGAGCTTGACATTTACCTTCCTAGATGGATCGAGGTCCGGTTCATGTTCATAAAGCAAGTGTTGAGGTACTGAGATACTCCTCAGCTTTTTGTTTCCACAGGACAATCGTTACGCATTGCAGTCCCACTTGGTCTGAACTTGTGCCCACCATTTCATGCGTTGAATACAACTGCGGAGTCGGTGTCAATAATACCGGCTCCTCTCACTCTTGTGGAGGATGAAACACGTCGCAATGTATTTTGGTTAGCCTACACAATTGATCGGCAGTATGGTGCTGGAAATGGATGGGCCGTGTCGCTCGACGATAATGATATCGCACAACTTTTACCCCTTCCCAGAGCAAAACTAGATGCTGGAGTCGGTATTCCAGGATACTTTCGTGTCACTGTATATTGATGCACATCCAGATCTCTAGTGCAGACCGTCGCCAATGGTCGCACCTTCGTGAATCGTACTTTGTTCATCCCCCCGAACTAACGGATTCATTCACGCTCTACATCAAGGTTATGTTGGTCATCTCTCGCATCAAAAATTTCAACCATAGGTTTCGAGTCATGGAACATCTTGGAGATCCTGGGTCAAAAAGCACCAGAATGAATCGATGGAACGAGCCAGACGTCCGTTCTACGACCACCTTCAGTCAACTGGATAACCTTGTTTTCTCGTTTCGGTCTTCGTTATCGCATGAATTCAAGGATCCATTGGTAAACAATTGTGTAGATCCTCATCTATACACCACCCACCTGGCACTACATGCGTAGGTTCTAGTCTCCATTCAGCTAACTGCATCCTGACTGAGCCTTTTCAAGATCGATTATTCTCTTGCACGAGCCCCATTCAAACGCGAAGAGCAGTATCTGCACTTCCGCTATGAAGATCTTGCACGCCGCACGGGGGGTTCTAGAGCTAGTCTTTGTAGTACTATCCACGAACTATGACCTGGGACTTCTGGACCCGTTTTGTCCTGTGAGATAGTCGTCTTTTGCCAACGGTTTGCACTAACTCGCACATGGTAGTTTTGTTGGTTTCTAGCAGGTCGAGTTTTTGCACGGTTCTTGAAGGCAGCTCAGGACGCTAGTAGCACCCAACAAATCGATACACTCCAAGTCGAGCTTGAATTCATCCGGTCGGTATGCCCGATGGACACCTTACATAGTAGACTGATTCGGATCCCCTCCCTATACTTCTACAGCACTACATTGGGGAAGATGGGCGAGAGAATGCCATTATCTGGTGAGCAATGATCAGTTCCTTTTTTCCGCGCAGTGCAGTAGAGACGTGCTCTTGATGTAGCTCGGTACCAAAAGATGTTGGACGCATGCATTCTCGAAGTGTGCGGACCTACTGTCGCTGTCGCTGTTCCCGTGGATAGCATACCGGTTCGCACGGTGGCGGATGATTTCCTCCTTTCCAGTGTCGTCCAGAATCAGACATTCATGAAGTCCTACTATGGTTTTATGGAGGATGCCTGAGTGTTAATTTATAGTTTCCAGTTTTCACCGTTATCCATTCGTGTATGTAGATCGTGTGTAGTGCAACCAACTAAACGAACTAGTATAGCAAGGTCTGGCCGATTGTCATGCTATCCTTCACTCGGGCGAACCCAAAGACGCATGTAGTCGAAAATCCGACGTTCGTCTGTGGCAGTTCCGACCAATTGTAACCACCGTTCTTGTTAGACTCGACAGAATAAGTATGCGCAGCCTTGCCATCACCTGGACTGGAGTAAAGTAGTCCCGATAGGACCTATCGTCCCGTCTCCATCCCCATAATCACATTCCAGACGCAACTGTTCACAAAAATTTTCAGACGACACTTCCAATTACAGCAGCGCACAGTGGCGGAAAGTTACCAGGCGTGCGCAGGGACAAACACTGGTTGATCTTGCTACTAACCATCAACCGGTAGAACTCCTTCATACATCGCGCAGTCTCTTAGATGTCCATCCGCGAAAACTGGACGCAGCGCCAACTCCGACGTGGTGGAGACAGATGAAGCCGCATAGCGGATGACTAGATAGCCCACCCTGGCAGAATCGCTACCAATCGGACGGTGACGGAACGAAATGGAACGGTTTATTTGGTCGTATTGTCGAACTCCAAGTGGTAAAAAGAGACCCAGTGAAGTCGCCTGGCAAGGCAGGTTAGATCGTCTAATGCAATGATCGGAGCCATACAAACGGGTTTGAAATATTTCCACAGTTATATGTCGGTCACTGGGAATCCAGAAAAGCCACGATTGGCGTTCCTGGGCCCACTTGGGACTTATTCTCACCAGGTCAACCGCCCTCTTTTGATTTTTCGATAATTCGCTAACAATCCTCGCAGGCAGCGCTCGAGCACTTTGGGGATTCTGTCGAATACCTCGCTCGGCCGACAATCACAGGTAAGCTGCGACAACATGTCGATCGAGAAGAGAGTTAATCTCGTCAGATGTCCAGCAAACATTGTCAGTTGTCGTGCCGTTCGGTATAATTCCTCAAGAAAACAGCATAAATGGTTCAGTTGTTGAATCTTACAACGTCTTGCGGATCCCTGCGGTGGGTCAGGAGACTTTCGTGAGGGGCGTCACTGTCTTCGCAGTAAAACACTCTCTGGTGGCCCGACGCGGGGTGAAATTGGAGAACGTCGGGAAAATATTGAGCCACGAACAAGTAAGTTCTTGTAATGGAATCATTAGTATTACTGGACTCCATTTCATGATGGCTTAGGCTTTGGGCCAATGCCGGGGGTGGTTAGCCGAACACTTGCCTCAAGCATCCTTAGTGCCTACAGATTCCACGGCGAACGCGGCGAAAAGACTGCTCTCAGCTGAAGACGGACTGGACCCGATGAGATGCGCTGCGATATGCTCGTCAGTGGTTGTCACTATCTATGAAGGACTAGAAATTTTGGAAGAGAATATCCAGGATCGAACAGGTCAGTGGTCTGTCGTGGGTACCGTGGGCGCAACCGATCTCGTCCACAGAAAACTTCACTCGCTTTTATGTCCTTTCACAAGGCCAGGGCGTAGCTCTTCCGGAGGGCTATCCTCTATCAACAGAGAGCATGGCTCTGTTACGAGTTCAGGTTCCTCCTGGTGACTCAGTGAAGCCAGCGTTGAATATTTCCAGAGTGATCAACACACTGGATATTATCGTAAAGCGAATTGACAGGCGTCCATCACTCCACGGTAGACCGTTCGATGATGTTTATTTTCTTGAAGTTGGCAATATCCCAGAACAAAGCGGTCCCAATTTAACGTGGACAAAGCAGCTACAGGAGGCAGTAGATAGAATAGAAGGCATGGGTGTGGAAGTGTCGGTATTGGGACGCTGGTAGACATAATTGGTCTCATGGACATCAACGTCGTCAAAGGCTCCTGGGTAGTCCCATAAGTACGAAGCGCCGAGTGGTCGTTTGTATGAATGGGAGTGATGAGCTCACTCCAAGCACTTATCTGGATGGGTACTTGGGTTAAAGCCAGTCTGTTTGATAAGACATAAAGCCTTTTCACATCTAGGCACAAAACGACACTTGAAAGGTTTTGGGCGGCTGAGTGCGTCTCAGGATTATTGATGACCTCGATGGGTGTAATGAGGACGAACCTAATGAGAGAGGACGTGTATTCGATCGAAGGGCTGATTTCCACGCCATCCTCTGAGAGTGCCTTCTCAACGGTGTAGACTGTGAGTATTGACGCAATAGCTATCCAAATCGAATCCATCGCGAGCCATCGTCCGGGGCACAATCTATGGTTTCGTAATTCAGAGCTTACCCAACGAGAACATGGCGTTTCTACCGTCTCCCAAATCCAAAAGCGGCTTGAGGAAATTTGTTGATCCCTGATTTCATGTTTCTTTCTTGGTCAACGAAACGATCAGGGTCAAACTCCATGGGGTTTGGGTAACAATTCTCGTCGTGGAGCATTCCCCTGAACCTCGTCAGTAATTTTTAGGGTAAGCTCGGGAATAGACGATGCTAACCAGACATTCGGCAAGATGGATGTCCCCTTCGGGATAAAATATCCTCTGTACTCATCGTCCTCTGAAACAAGGTGGACGAGTCCCAATGGTAACACAGGATTCCATCTCAGGCACTCCCAAACAACGCAATCGATAAATGGAAGCTTTTTACGGTCGGCAAACGTCGGGAGTCTTTGCAGTCCCAAGGTATCATCCAGCTGTTGTTGGATCTTACGCTGCACCTCGGGGTAGACTACCATCGCCAAGACGAAGGATAGAAGAGTAGAGACAGTCTAGGTGACGAACTCAGTCGGATGTGTACTTGAATAAGCGGAGTACGAACTGTGTCTGCACCAGCTGTTTAATTTGAGCACAGACATTCAGGCGCTAACGAGGCTTTGCAACTTTACCTGCGTATGAAATGCCTGCAACGTTTTTGATAAGTGTCTCATACTCAGGGTCACGCTCGGATGACTGCATCCACATTTCGAGCTCCTTCTGCGCAAAACAAGAAGATGCAGCGCCGTTTTGCATGCGTTCTTTTACCATTTGAAATGGTTTTTCGATCATCTTCCTGGCCATTGCTCTCCATACGCGAGCCTGCCGTTTGAACCCGGCGCCGGGCATGGACTCTGGGATATGCTTGACTGACGAGGGTCGATGGCATCAATCAAATCCAGGTCCATTTGCGAACGACAAACTTACGGAATGGAAGATAGTCAACGAGAAAAGTCCCGAATATGCCGGCTTTGCTAAGCCCTTGCATTGCTTCATCTGCGATAGTCACGTAGACATCACCTTTCTCAGAGATCTCGTGACCATATGATATTTTCATGATAATCGCAGCCGCCATCCTGATCCAACTCTTAAGCGAGGGGCTGAAAGCCTGTTGTGACGTACCTTCTGATATGGTGAGCATACAGCTCAGGGGAATCGAGTAAATTCCTCAGAGTGGTATGCGTCTCCTTGAGGACAACCGTGTGATAGCTTGAGGTCATGTGGCGACGAAAGTGGCGATGAAACAGAGAGCGATGGGCTCTCCAACGAGGACCATATGGCATGGAGGAAAATAACCAGTCCCAACCCATCCTAACATCCGAATTAGTCAAAGACTAGCTAGGGTAACTACCTGCCCATCTGATGCGTACAGTTCAACAACCATTGTTCTCACGGGCCTGGGATGACATCAAGATCGGTCAGGGATGTCAAACGGGGACAGGACGAACCGGGAAGAATACTTTATGCTCCGTCTTTCCAAGAGCTCTTCGGCAACTTCTTGGGAATTTATTACGATAATTGGGTTTCCGAAGATGCGGAGGTAGATGATATCACCTTAGCAACGGAGGGTCAGGCCTCAGGCTGGCACGAAACACGAGTTCTCTACCATAGATATACCGCCACTTTGCATAGGTGAGCCACTGGTATGCTTTGGGGAGTTTCTCACTTGCAAACCAACCGAGGCGAGGTCCCAAGGGTAGCGGTCTTGTGCGGGTGGTGAGGGCGTGAGAGAGCACGAGAAAAGCGAGGCCGAATACGAGAAAGGGGGTGAGAGAGCTAGGTTGGATGGGGAAAACAAGGGGAGACGACATGCTTGAGGGGGGGCTGGCAAAGGGTGGGCATATTCGTGCGCCCTGGCTGATTTACTTTATAGATGAGTCGGAGAAGTCAATCGTATAGACTTGCCTTTTCGGGAATGATTATGAAGACACGTGGTCAGCTTGTATTTATAAGCCACCCTTCCAGGTATTCATCTTCGCGACCATGTCCGGCCCACTCGCAGGGCCATCCACGCTGAGAGACATTGTCCATCCCCAGTTCCACCAAAACAACTTCCCAGAGGAACTATTTATCAAGACCGACCTCGGTCTAAAGCTTGACAAAGGTCGGTCCATTCGTCCTTTCAAATACGCCCTATTCCTAACGCATCCTAGATGACCAGATTTGTCGTCTCTCGCTAACACCCACGGGCTGTCCTCTTGGGCCCCTGCATTGTCCCTTGAGACACACCACGCCATCTTCCCAAAATTTCCAGCCTCCCAAGCAGTTACCTACACATCCCCGAGACCGGGAACGCTTGGCCACCGTTTGCAAGCATTGGCTCCGTGGTTTGTGCAAGAAGGGTGACGCTTGCGAGTTCCTTCATGAATACAATCTCCGGCGTATGCCAGAGTGTTGGTGGTTTGCAAAATATGGCTATTGTTCCGCTGGAGACGAGTGTCTCTATGCTCACCCTAAGGAGCGTCGTGTAGAGTGCCCAGACTACAAGCGAGGGTTCTGTAAACTTGGTGAGCTAATTTCCTTCGCATCATAACTCGATTTTTCCTTATAGGATAGGCCCCTTTTGTCCCCGAAAGCATGTCCGACGTGTAGCGTGCCAATTATACCTGACGGGCCTCTGTCCATTAGGGCCAGAGTGCCCTCGCGGACAGTGAGTGGAGAGTCCTTTTTTTTGCATTCAATAATAGTTGCTTTTAGTCCGAAGCCTAGCTTGCCCTCGCCAAGGGCTTATGAGCCGCCTTCGCCCCCTTCAAACCGAGACCTTGGCCCACCTCCCCCCGGCTACGGTCGGTATGCCGACTACGATCGAGGGACATTGGGTGGGTCCTCCACCAGTCAAGGAAACGCCGCGATCAGTTCAAATGGACCCCGTCGAAATTTGGATGATGTGCTCTGTTTTAAGGTAAGCTCCCTCGTCCCTAATTTTCATTTTCTCATCATTTCCGCAGTGTGGTGAGAAGGGACACTACGCCAATCACTGTCGAAATCGGAATGTTCCAGGTAACCGTGGTGGACTAGATCGCTCTAGGAGGTTTGGGAACACAGATGATTAATCGTAGTTACCATCGAGGCTGAAACGTTGATGAATGGCAATGGACCAATTCCCACGCTTGTAGACACTCCAAGTTCATATTTTGCGTCTCTCTTTTCGCTGTGTCGGCACCAGTATGGGATGGCAAAAGGCATTTACTCTTCCGAGGCGCTCCAAGGGTTGTCATCTCGTAACGGACGATGTTCTGGCCCAGATATCTGAGGGTATAAAAGATGTCAAGGTATAGCTTAGCCTCGTGGGTCGGATGACTGTCATAGTACTGATATCCCTCTAGGTTGGGATGCTATTTCTCTTCATGTGGGTGAAGATCTCCCGGAGTAGGACCCTCAACGACTAGACTGTCCACAGCCAACACACTTCTGCAGCGTTGTCTATCAATGAAAATTTTGACTCAGGCAAGCGTCTAAAACCACTGGTCCATCGTGGATCTCGTAGATCTGACTTGCATGCAGATGTTCGTAAAGGTGATTTTGGGTATCTAGTTAAACGCGTCCACATATCGGGCTATACATCCTAGACATGGATATGGCATTGGACACTATCGTTCCGGAGACTTTGGAATGGAGACACACGGACGAAGGTCGAGAGTATGTCACCCCGCATCCGTGAACGTCTGCCCATTCTGACGGTTGTATGTGCTTGATTGCAGTGACTCGTACGTCCAGAAGGTTTCCTGTGAGCCGCCGGGTGCTAACAGACGCAGTGTTTCACACACCAAAGCGACCCTTGTCGGCTCTACGATATCTGTGCCATAGGACATAGGCATATACCTCACTGAGTTCAGGCATGTCCCACACACCAGACGCGTTGTGGCCACTGTTTTGTGAGAAGTTCGTGTATGTCATAGATGGCGACTATTAACAACGATAGATCATGATTGTTCTATTTCGCAATTCATCGGTGATGAGCTTGAGCGCATGGCGCTCTAGGTGGAAGCATGAAAAGACCGGACTACTTGGTGCCGGACTATCCGAGTTCGGTTACCGATCGACTGTTGGGTTTATAACATTAGGGAGGGATCGATCGGTTGCCCAGATGTAAATCAATTGACAAGTCTGATTGGGCGAGAGCGACGACGGAGAGAAAAGCGAATGTGCGGAGTCTAGGCTGCCATCAGGTGA
>JBBPRR010000635.1:0-19012 GCA_038093115.1 Hortiboletus flavorubellus | reverse complement strand
CTCACTCCGCATGGTCACCCTCACAAGCCCGTGTATCTTCACAACCTCGGCAATTCCTTTCTTGTTCGTTTCCAGCGCGTCGGGGGGCTCAGTGACCTCGAGGACGCAATTTTGAGACAAAGGGATGCTGTTGAGCTCACTCCGCATGGTCACCCTGACAAGCCCAGCTGTCTTAACAGCCTCGGCAACTCCTTCCGAGCTCGTTTTGACCGCCTCAGGGTGCCGAGTGACATCGAGCAAGCAATTTCCCTATATTCCTATGCTGCGTCCGCTCCCACTGGCTCCATTAGTGTTCGATTCGGTGCATCACGCAAATGGATATCATGTGCACGCCACATACGCCATCACTCTCTCCTTGATGCGTGTTCTGTTGCCATTACCCTCCTTCCTCAACTTGCATGGATCGGCCTCTCTCTTACAGACCGTTACCGTGAACTCACGCGCGGTGCCAATGTGGTTCAGGAGGCAGCAGCAGCAGCTTTGGATTTGGGATTCCCGGGGACTGCTGTGGAGTGGCTCGAGCAAGGACGCTCGATTGTTTGGGGAGAGCTGTCTCAGCTCCGCAACTCTTACGAAGAGCTGTCGTCTGCTCATCCAGATCACGCTCGCAGACTTCGGGAACTGTCTGCTGCACTAGAGCATGCCAGTACCGCTCGCGAAAAATCTCTGTCCGCACTTTTGACACAGGTTCAAAGTCCAGCGCATGCGATACGGTCCTTAAAGGTGGAGGCTGATAGCCACCGTGCGCTCGCGATCGAGCGAGATAAACTTCTCCACCAGATCCGAGCATTTCCTGGTTTTGAACGATTCCTCCTCCTCCACAAAGATTTCTCTCAGCTCCGAGCTTCAGCGCACTCAGGACCGGTCGTCATACTCAACGCTGCAGAAACCCGCTGTGATGCGTTGGTTGTTCTTGCTAACGTTGACTGTGTAGTTCACGTCACACTTCCCAATTTCACTTTTCAAAACTCTATGGTGCTTCAGAACATGCTGCGGACATTGCTTGGTCACTCTCGTGACATACACCCCGACGAAAGGAAGGGAAAGCTTGTAGCTTCTGCACACAAAGTACACAGCCAGAATCCTCAGACACAGGGCGGTGATAGCTGGGAATTTCTCTTATCCAACTTATGGAAGGGTGTCGTCAGACCAGTCCTGGATGCCTTGGCTTTCAAGGTACGTCATGCCATGTCACTTGAGTTCACAGCTGATCCATTCATCTGTCTCATAACAGACACCTGGGGACCTGTCACGGATTTTCTGGTGTCCGACTGGCCCTTTCATGTTTCTTCCCATCCATGGAGCTGGTTTCTATGACACCCAGGGTATGCAACCTGGGCTCAATGTATCTGACTTTGTTGTGTCGTCATATGTCCCTACTCTCAGCATTCTTACGCTGTCATCCCACTCCAGCACCCCACCTAGCGGCGATCTCCGCCTTCTTACCGTCTGTCAGCCACCTACGGATGGACTACGCCACCTTCCAGGTGTGGCCGCCGAGTTGACACACATCAGGGAGGTCATTGGGGATTCACCTTCAGCACACATCACCCTCTTGGAATCCTCTGATGGTACGGTCGAGGAAGTACTTGGACTGATGAAGGAGGCGGACTGGGTCCATTTTGCGTGTCACGGAGTCCAAGATGCTGCGAATCCGACTCATAGTGGACTTTGTCTCGCTGATCAACGCCGCTTGAAACTTGGTGACATCATCGCGCTGTCACGTCCTCGCGGTGGGCTTGCCTTTCTCTCCGCATGTCAGACGGCAATGGGTGA
Source organism: Hortiboletus flavorubellus (assembly GCA_038093115.1). Taxonomy (NCBI): domain Eukaryota; kingdom Fungi; phylum Basidiomycota; class Agaricomycetes; order Boletales; family Boletaceae; genus Hortiboletus; species Hortiboletus flavorubellus. Next base: position 17,236 of record JBBPRR010000635.1, on the reverse strand, counting down.
CGAGCGTCTCTCTGATGAGGCTATCCATATCGTGGCGGGAATGTTGTTTGCGGGGTACGGGGCAGTCATTGGGACGATGTGGTCGATCAGTGATGATATTGCGCCCAATGTGGCAAGGGACGTATATGGGCAACTGTTTGGGAACGACACAAGGCCAGATTATCGGGAGGCTGCACGAGCGCTGCACGATGCTATTGGGCGGGTTCGACAAAGTAACACGCCGTTCGGCAAGTGGCTTCCGTTCATCCATGTGGGTCTTTGAACAATTTAAGTAAGTGTCTCCTACTACTTGTCACCGTATTGTATGCCTGTGGGGTGGCATCCGTGTATTACAACTGAATTACAGTGCCAAGTTTCCACAGCGTAGCGTGTAGTTTAGAATCGACGTTGGTCCTCAACTACGTGAAACTGACCTTCCACATCCCCACCATGTCCAACCCTGCGGAGGGACCGTACCTGCCTACACGACAATTCAGAGTTGACCTAGGGACCCTTTGGGGGGTGGAGAGAGCATCATAAAGAGATTGTGCACTGGCAATGGGGAGAACAATTGTTCGGTCTTCCATCTGAGACAAAAGTAGGATGCGATCCAACCCCAACTTACTGTGGATGCTGGAACCGCTCATTTTCAGGGGACCATCCAATGAATCCCCGATATCCGTGTGGCATGCTCGTGTCGCCCAATAGTCTGGTATGCTACGAGAGGGATCCTTCCGATACTGCATAGCCCGTGCGTCAGGTTAGTTGTGGTATCGTCGGATAAAGACTATGATGGAGACGGAGGTGGAGGTACATCTGATGTACATATGTATTGTTAGATCGGGAAGGCAAAGCCAGATGGGGTATCACGAGATGCAGTCCATGCCGATGTGGAACAGTGAAGATGGATCAAATATTACAGGGTCGTGCGTGTTGCTTTCCTTCAAATCGGCGATTCACTTCGGTGCGAATTCGGCGTAGTGAATAAGATTACAATCAGTAGCGATTAGTTGTAGAATACAGCTCATGTCTAGGGCATCGTTCATGATGCGCTCCATCGACCCTTCTTCCTGCATGGTTCAGACTTCACGTCCTGGTGATATGGATCAGCAGGGTCCAAGTCCGTTTGTGACGTGAAACACTCCATACCTCATTACTCCGTTTAAGGGGAAAATCACTGTTTGTGGGGTTATGTGACAGTGCATTGGCCTTGTCATCCTTCTCAGAGTCCCTCGAGATCTCATGCAACTTCTCTACTAGTAGCTTCTCGGCACAACGTCCTCGAAAATCTGGGGTGTGTTTGAATTAGCCCGGGCTACGTCGTGGCTGCGACCGCCTACCAAGTTCCCATTCCGCTCGTTCATCGCACACCCCCTCGTCCTCTGGTAGCTCGTTCTGCATCTGTTGGAAACACTTCAGAGCCTCCGTGGGGCGACCATCCCCTTCTACCAGTAGACCGTCGCAAATAGCGCGGTACATGGCAAACCTCGGAACCTTGAACTGAACCGAAAGTGAGTTGCTCTCCATCCTCGGACCGTCACGAAGAGCATACCTTAGTTGCGGCACGATATACCTCGTCCGCTGAGCTACGTGATAACATCATGCTCGCCCACTTTGTTAGTACAGCATTCGGGGTTGTGGGACCGAGCAACAACGCAGCAGAGTAAGCTGCACTGGCCTCGTCCTGATTCCCGGTGTTCAAAGCCTCGTCTCCAACTCTCTCCAGCGCCGTGATGCACCGGGGGGTGAATTCTGACAGCAGCGGTGAAACACTATTCTAATGCATGACACCAAAACTCACCAGTAACGAAGTCGGTGATTACCTTGTTTGTTCCAAGTCTCACATCCTTGCTTACGGTATTCGCCAACTCGAGAAGACATTCTGCAGCACCCTGTATGCGACGTTGGGCATACAAGCATTCGCATTGGTGCTTCTGCTCGTGTGCACGATTGACCCGTTGAGCGTTGGCAAGTTGAACGCGGAGCTCTTGGATGCTCTGTTCGAGATCTGTGATTCTGCCACCTATTGGGGTCAAGGAAACACAAGCCTCAGCAAATGTGGACGTACTTGAGCTTTCGTCGCGTGTGCGAAGAGAGTGGATGGTTTTGTTCAGGTCATGCTTTTCCTGATCGGCCGTGCGTTGAGATTCGGCGAGCTTGTCGCGGAGTTCTTGGACGGTTTTTTCGAGACGAGCGTTGTTGCTATCTAGTAGACGTGGGTCAAGGATATATTGGTCAGGGTAATGGGGGACATACTCAAATTCTTCTCCTGTGTGCGTAGCGACTGGATAGGGCTATTCCTCTTTTGTTGAGGTGCGGGGAGTCGGTTGCGCAGTTCCGGGATGGTTTGCTCAAAATTCAACATTCTCTTGTCTGGTAGATATGGGTATCAGAAACAGGGATCATGGTGCAATGAACGTGCCTGGATTGTCGTCTCCTTCGTCAACCTCTGTTTTCTGGATTTCCAGCACGCGGGAGGTCTGAAACAGCGAATGGAGTGGTTTGCGATTGGCAGGTATTTTTATTGTACACTTACATTGACCAAGTAGCGAGAGGGAAGGACGCCGCAGAGTGTCTGAAGGGTGATTCTCTTGTCTCCACCTGTTACGAGGTCGTAGTTTGATGACATAGCCATGGACTCGATGTTGTGAGTGTGGTTGATGACAGTCCCGATTTGCTCATGGCTCGTTGCGTCCCAGAATGACACCGAAGAACCAGCGGAGGCTGCGATAAATGTTTCGTTGCTTGCCAGGGCGATACATGTGGCATTGTCGCTGCCGTCGATGAGCCATTTCGAGACCGTGATCCGGGTGGACACGTCAACACGGTGAATGTGGCCGTCGTGTGATAAGGCGAAGAATTGCTTGCTATCACTGGCCCAGGCGAAGGACTTGTTCAACTGTGACTCGACCTCGACTGGCAACTTGACGAGGAGGTTGCCGTTCTGGCTGTCGTAGACCCGAACGGATTCCCATGTAGCAGTGGCGAGGAGGCGTCCGTCGGGTGAAAACTTTGCTCCCACCACAAAATCCTCGTGTTTCATGGGGCCGAGCAGTTTTTCGCCAGTCGACAGCGACCAAACGCAGACAGTTTCATCATTCGATCCCGTCGCGATTTTCGTCGCGTCTGGCGAGACATCAACTGCATGCACACAAGCATCGTGTGCTTTGAAGTCGGTCGCTTCCGAGCGAGCCTCTGCATTCCACACCGTCACCTGGCCACTGTCCGTCCCGGTGGCGATCACCTTGCCATCTCGTGACACTGCAATGCCATAAATCGCGTCCCGCGCAACCATTGCTGTCCCGACCTCCTTGCCATCCTCTATGCGCCAGCGTCGAATCTTCCCCTGTGCGCCACCACTCACGATGTGCTTCCCATCCCCGAGGACCGCAACGAAATATATGTCATTTCGACCATTGATTACGATCGGTTTTGCTTCCTTTCGGTGACCTATGCTGGAGGAGGGATCATCTTCACTCGGCCCTTGTGTTCTCGTCAGCATCACTCTTTCGACCCTCCCGGTGCTCACCTTTCTTTGACCTCAGGCGTGTGTTGAGGGCCATAACCAGATAGGTTTCAGACCGATGGAACGAGGGATGGTGGTTGTTTGTCCCCGGTACGCAGCGCCTTTGTCCCCTGGTACTTATACTTGTTTGTCCTTATCAAACATATTCACCCCCACGAACATGCCGCCCGCAGCCGCGAAAACCTTGCTTGACATTTACCAATCGACCAACAGTTAGTACATACGCGCGCTTTGACAAGAAACCCGGGTTCTACTCCCATCGTACTTATCCAGTCCCAATACTCTCTTGTCGGGTGCGGTGCTCGTTCACCCTCACAGTCTCGTTCGCCATGACATCACGCTCGCGCATGTCCCTGTATTTTTCTCTCTCGCGGTCGTATCACTCCCTCAGATCTGCAACTTGGAACGCCACAAAAAAGCACACTGACATTTCAGTAGAAGGTCCGCGGCTGGCATGACTTTTTTGGGGTCGCTTAGAGCTCACCAGCCAATGAGAGAGGGCTTCAAAATTATCACATAGGCCGCGTCGGAGAGTCATCAAGAGATAGGCTGTCCCCACCTGCGAATGCCGGTCCCCCATGTGGTCATGTGGTCGCCCACTACGCAGGTGGCACTGGTACCGTTCCCCGCTTGGAGTTGTTGCCACTGGGGCCTATCCCAATCCCGCCGCCGTTGGGCTCATACGTGTCGCGTTCTCGGTCGGTGGCAGTGGACGCGTCAAGTAACAGGCTCCTCGCTCACGATCGCGATCGAACGTGGGCGGGGAGTGGCGGATACCGGAATGGAGGGGGCAGACCGATGCAACTGAATCCATCACTACAGCGCGCTGGTGGTGTGTGACGTCAGCCGCATCGTGGTCATCTCTCTGTCCGAGATTATGCACGGTTCAGATCGGATCAGGTCGGAAGGTGGATACTGTCACCGTCACCGTTTGAGACTCAACACATGGCCCAACGTGCACATCGACGACAGTACGTTATTCTCCCTCCGTCCTTTTGTTCGTTGATGCTGAGAGCGCGTCTCCTCGCCATGTTCAGTCGGGAACTTGTACGTCGTGGAGTACGACACGGTTCCTCGACGGTCGTGCAAGCCACGGTCGCGAACAACATGTACTTTGGCGAAAACAGCGAACGCGTGCTCAAGGCGATTTCTGAGCGCTCCGGATCGTCGAGTTGGAGCAAGGAACGCCGACGTCGTTTGACGAGACGGATGATGTGTGGCCGGCGAATCGTTTGGTGGGTTTTGGGTGTTCGAGCTGACGTATCTGGCCGTTTGAGAATATACGACCGAGGACGAGTGGCAGCTCAAACACAAGGCTAGTGCGTGAAAGCCGTCTAGATGACTGGCATCAGCTCGAAGAGTTGAGACGTCGGTGACGACTAGGGCCAAAGCATGTATGTATTTAAATTGATCATTGCGATTGATAACAGCCGTCGTATTCCACTGGTGCGACTCGGGCGCCGGGGAATCAATCGAGTATAACCTACTTCTAATGAAATTCATTGTCTGGTATCCGTCTCATTTCGGTCCCACCCGCACCCGACGGCAGACGCTGGTTGGCCGAGGACCAGTCCTGTCGGCCAAGTGTTTGACTGAAGCGGCTGGCGAATGCCGATGCTGGAGGAGGATGGCTGTTCATCGTCATCATCATCATCATCATCATCATCATCTTCGCCTCATTTTCAAATCGCGGATGACGATGTGAGAGCATCCCATCTTGACAACCACACTCGTTGGATCCTCGCCTCGTCCTGTTTAGCGCAACGGCCTGACATGTCCCCCCGTCTGTCTTACCATGTTTCCTCAAATCCCACACACCCTCGAGGTCGAACGTTGAACATGGGGGCGGCGTGGGGGGCGCACGGCTATCACATGGTACTAGGTTCGGGATAGACACGTGTATCGTGCGATATCCGCGTGGCGTGCACATGTCGCCCGATAGTCTGGTATGCTAAGAGAGGGATCCTTCCGATACTGCATAGCCCGTGCGTCAGGTTAGCTGTGGATATCGTCGGATAAAGACTATGACGGAGACGGAAGTGGAGGTAGCCATTCCGTGAAAATTCGAGTGTCAAGTGATAGAGACCTGGAATGGATCATATCTAATGTATTGATAGACCGGTAATGCAAAGCCAGACGGGTTATCCAGTCCCATGGCGATGTGGCACAGTGACATATTATAGGGTCGTGCGTGTTGCTTTCCTTCAAATCAGCGAATACGGCGTAGCAGATAAGATTACAATTTATAGCGATTAGTTGTAGAGTATGAGGGTAATGACCCCTGGACCATGCCAACTCATGACTAGGGCATCGTTCATGATGCGCTCCATCGACCCTTTTTCCTGCATGGTTCGGGCGCCACGTCCTGGTGGTATGGATCAGCGGGGTCCGAGTCCGTTTGATGTGACGTGAAACACACTCCGTACCTCTTTGCTGCGTTTACTCTTTGTGGGGTTGTGCGATAGTGCATCTGCCTTCTCAGAGTCCCTCGAGATCTCGCGCAATTTCGCTACTAGTAGCTTCTCAGCACAACGTCCTCGAAAATCTGGGGAGATGTTTGAATTAGCCAGAACTACGTCGTGGCTGCAACCGCCTACCAAGTTCCCATTCCGCTCGTTCATCGCACACCCCCTCGTCCTCTGGTAGCTCGTTCTGCATCTGTTGGAAACACTTGAGAGCCTCCGTGAGGCGACCATCCCCTTCTCCTAGTAGGCCGTCGCAAATGGCGCGGTACACGGCAAACCTCGGAACCTTGAACTAAACCGAAAGCGAGTCGCTCTCCATCCTCGGATCGTCATAAAAAGCATACCTTGGCTGCGGCACGAGATGCCTCGTCCGCCGAGCCACGAGATAACATCGTGCTCGCCCATTTTGTTAGTACAGCGTTCAGGGTTGTGGGACCGAGCAACAACACGGTAGAGTAAGCTGCACTGGCCTCGTCCTGATTCCCGGTGTTCGAAGCCTCGTCTCCAACTCTCTCCAGCGCCGTGATACACCGGGGGGTGAACCCTGACAGCAGCGGTGAAACATTATTCTAATGCATGACGCCGAAACTCACCAGCAACAAAGTCGGTGATTACCTTGTTGGCCCCAAGTCTCACGTCCTCTTCTACGGTATTCGCCAACTCGAGAAGACATTCTGCAGCACCCTGTATGCGACCTTGTGCATACAAGCATTCGCATTGGTGCTTCTGCTCGTGCCCACGATTGATCCGTTGAGCATTGGCAAGTTGGACGCGGAGCTCTTGAATGGTCTGTTCGAGATCTGTGATTCTGCCGCCTAGTGGGCGTTGAAGTCGACGACACATAGACCTCGGTAGGTATGGACGCACTTGAGCTTTCCTCGCGCGCGCAAAGATTGGCACGGAGCAAGTTGGTAGTTTCGTTGAAAGGTTCCCTTTCTTGATTGGCTGCCAGTCGAGATTCGGGGAGCTTGTCACGGGGTTCATGGACATGTTTTTGGAGGGCGTTTTTGCTATCTAGTAGATGCAAATCAAGGAAATATGCGTCGGGGCAGCGGGCACATACTCAAGCTCTGCGCCCGAGCACGCAGCGGCTGGATAGGGCTATTCCTCTTTTGTTGAGGTGCGGCGAGCCGGTTGCGCAGTTCCGGGATGGTTTGCTCAAAATTCAACATTCTCTTGTCTGGTAGATATGGGTATCAGAAACAGAGATCATGGTGTAATGAACGTGCCTGGATTGTCGTCTCCTTCGTCAACCTCTGTTTTCTGGACTTCCAGCACGCGAGAGGTCTGAAACAGCGAATGGAGTGGTTTGCGATTGGCGGGTATTTTTATTGTACACTTACATTGTCCAAGTAGCGAGAGGGAAGGATGCCACAGAGTGTCCGAAGGGTGATTCTCTTGTCTCCACCTGTTACGAGGTCGTAGTTTGATGACATAGTCATGGACTCGATGTTGTGAGTGTGCTGGATCACAGTCCCAATTTGCTCTTGGCTCGTTGCGTCCCAGAATGACACCGAAGAACCAGCGGAGGCTGCGATAAATGTTTCGTTGCTTGCCAGGGCGATGCATGTGGCATTGTCGCTGCCGTCGATGAGCCATTTCGAGACCGCGATCCGGGTGGACACGTCGACACGGTGAATGTGACCGTCGTGTGATAAGGCGAAGAGTTGCTTGCTATCACTGGTCCAGGCGAGGGACTGGTCCAACTGTGGCTCGACCTTGACTGGCAATTTGACGAGAAGGCAGCCTTTCTGGCTGTCATAAACCCGAACGGACTTGCATGTGGCAGTGGCGAGGAGGCGTCCGTCGGGTGAAAACTTGACTCCCTCCACCCAGCAGTCGTGTTCCAAAGGGCCGAGGAGTCGCTCGCCAGTCGACAGCGACCAGACGCAGGCAATGTTGTCACCCGATCCAGTCGCGATTTTCGTCGCGTCTGGCGAGACGTCGACTGCACACACGCGATCTAAATTGCCGTGCGCTTTGAAGTCGGTCACTTTTGAGTGACTCTCTGCGTTCCATACCGCCACTCGGCCATCTTCCGTCCCGGTGGCGATCACCTTGCCATCTCGTGACACTGCAATGCCATAAATCGTGCTCCCCACAACCATTGCCGTCCCGACCTCCTTGCCATCCTCTATGCGCCAACGTCGGATCTTCCCCTGTGTGCCACCGCTCACGACGTGCTTTCCATCAGTGAGGACCGCGACCAAAAGTATGTCCTCTCGAGCATCGATTATAATCGGGTCTATTTCCTTTCGGTGAACGGCACCGAAAGAGGAATCATTTTCACTCCACCCTTGTGTTCTCGTCAGCCTATCACTCTTTCAACCTGCCGTGTGCTCACCATTCTTTGGCCACGGGCGCGTGTTGAGAGCCATATCCAGATAGGTTTCAGATCGACGGAGCGAGGGATGGTAGTTGTTTGTCCCCTGGTACTTATACCCATTTGTCGTTGTCGCAAATGACGTAATTTCGTGTAGCCGTAGTTACGTTATTACTTGTCTCGTTCGCCATGGCATCACGTGCGCGCATATCCCTGTATTTCTCTCTTGCGGTCGTATTGCTCCCTCAGATCTGCAACTTGAAACGCCACAAGAAGCACACTGGCATTTCAGTGGAAGGTACATGGCTGGCCTGACCTAAATGCACATTTTTTGGGGTCGCTTAGAGCTCACCAACCAATGAAAGGGCTTCACATAGGCCGCGTCGGAGAGTCATCAAGTGATAACGTTACTCGTCTGCTTTGCAGGTAGGTTGTCTCTACCCGCGAATGCCAGTCTTTCATGTATGATTGCCTACTACGCAGGTGGCGCTGGTACCGTTCCCCGCTTGTCGTTGCCACTGAGGCCTGTACCAATCCCGCCGCCGTTGGGCTCATACGTGTCGCGTTCTCGATCGGTGGCAGTGGATGCGTCAGGTCATATGCCCCTCGCTCACGGTCACGACCGAACGTGCGTGGGCGGGGGGTGGCGAGTACCGGGGTGGAGGTGGATACCGTCACCGTCACCGTCACCGTTTGGGACTCGACACGTGGCCCAACGTGCACATCGACGACACAGTGCGTTCTTCTCCCTCCGTCCTTTTGTGACGAACGCGTCTCCTCGCCACGCTCAGTCAGGGACTTGTACATTGTGCTGTAACGGCGCGGCTCTGTCTGGAACGGCGAACACGTGCTCAAGGTGATTTCCGGAGTGGAGTGGCACCTCAGACACATGGCTAGTGCATGAAAGCCGTCTAGATGACTGCATCAGCTCGAAGAGTTTAGACGTCGATGACGACTAGGGACATTATACGAAGCATGTATGTATATACCATCCGAAAACAAATGTACAGCCCCAGATCAACGCGACTGGCAAAGCAATGATAGGAACACGAAAGAGAGCAGCCTCATCAGACAAATTGTCCTCATGGTCGCGTGAGATTCCACCCTTGTGCATCCAGCCCGATATTGCAGCAGCGCCGACAGTTCGTCCCTGTATGCGTGCAGCACGCCACTGTCAACAGATCGTACAACCGGTGCAACAACCCGCGCGCCTCGCCTCGCCTTCTGCCTCACGCTCGATATCCCTCCCCACACCACCCATGCCGACGCCGACGCCGACAGCCACACCCGCCGAGGACAACCGTCTGGAGATGGCGACGCTCAACCTCTTCTTTTTGCTCAGTGCGGGGTCGTCCGACGGGAGTCCGTAGGGACGGATGGAGAGGTGGACGATCGTCGGCGTGGCGTTGGATGAGGGGAGCGAAGCTGGAAATCCGACGCCTATCAAACCGTCGATCAGCATGGGGGACGAGCAAAACGCAAAAAGGATCGTCGACGTAGACGATGTCGCCATTGCTGGCTTCGTGGCGTTCGGAAAACCGAAAACGCCCCCCGCTATCGACGACAGCGACCCGGGCGAGGCAGGGCAAAGAAGAAGAAGAGGGGTAAAAGGAAGAGTGGACGTACGTAGGAGCGTATCGTCGTCCTGCAATACCTTTCCCAGATACAGAATTCGGAGATAGGACGGCGCGGGAGGGCGTTCGTCTTGCCAATCTAAACCGAACAATCGCCGAGGGAGAAGAGAACGAGGCAGGCGGTAAACGATTGAAACGAAAGATGTCAGTTCACCACGGCCGATCATAATGCAGAGGGGACGGAAATGACGACGAACCTGCATCACGCGCTGGCCATGCGTTCCATACGAGCTCCTTGACCCGGCCGACGGTCGTCTCCGGCTCAAAAGTTTGGGTTTTGCGATTCCCGGAGACGAGGAGGAACGTGAGGGATACTTGAGGGGTTTGTGGGATGGGGTCGCCGTCGTTGGCGGGTACTGGCGTGGCCGCTACAGGGACGTCCTGCACCGCAAATGCAGTGGGAAGGGGTGGCAGTGGAGGATAGTCTGGCACGGGCGACGAATCAACGTCTACTCTCGTATATGACGTCCGCGCACTTGCAGACATGTATGGGCCAAACTTGGAATTGGGAGGATCGACGGACGAATCACGTCCGGTAGAGTGACGGTCGGAGGAGTGTGGTCGAGCGTAGGGGTATGTGGGTGATTGAAGCGAACCACCAAAGGAGCTGCCTTGGGACGTGAATGGTCTGACGACGGTATCTGCAAAGGGAGGACTGGTGGACGGCTTTGGAGGCGGGGGTGTTGGCTGGCTCGTGGTATTGGATGGGTCGGAACTCATCGCGGACAAAGGTGGTGGTCGTGAACGAAAACAGTGACAGCGCCCGGGGCGATGCGACACAGCGAGAAGAAAAATGCGAGCGCCGTGACGGACGGATACGGCGCACACGAGAGCCTGTTGCCTCGGCGCACGGCAGTGGTCGGCTGGCAAGGCTGTGGGAGCCGACTTTTGTGCGAGTGGACCGGGGAGCGCTAATCAAGAAAATTTGAACGGGGCTCGGCAACAATCTTTGCGAGATGCCAACACCAAGACAACACCAGGGTGGGCGAGCAGATCGACGTCGGCTACGAACGGTTCTGTCTGTTCCGCAGTCGGAACCAACCAAGAATGGAACTTGCCATCCAGCCCAAGCCCCCTCTTAAATCGTCCCGGAACAGCCTGGACCTGGACAACTATCACAACACCCGCCCGGGTCATTTGACAGTCATTCTGGTCTAATTTTGCATGCAAGTTCCCCGCCCAGGAACGTGTTTCATTTGGCCCCAGCGTGGCCACCGATTGCCAAATCGCAGACCTTGGACTTGACGCCCTGTCTGGCACCTCTCCAGGCTGTGCTTTTCTGGGCCAGAGCTGTTCCCCACACGCACGTCCATTCCCGCATTTTCGTGCCTGTATCATAATGCTGACGCATGACTTACCCGTGTACAATTACAGGCGGCAAATCGACGTGCTACGTCGACTGCTGTACGGTAATCACGCCCACTGAGATCTGAGTTTCCCGCTTACAACATCGACCGTCACAGATACGTGGATTCACGAGGGACATTATGACGAGCACGTATATGATGGCGGAACTGCCTGCCGAGCGGTCAACCAGGTCCTTGGCAAGGGTGTCGTCGTATCTCCTTGTCGAACGGCATCTAGGACGAGATCGGCCATGCAACTCACGCGGTTCCCAGATCACCTCGCTCTCGATCTGACGGTGCCGCGTGTGGTCCTCACCACATTCAAGTCTTCGTCTGACGACACCCGCAAGAACGGCTTGCAGTATCGGAAGGATCCATCCCCTAGCTCACACGTGCTGCCGATCCCAACACCATGTGGTGCTCGTGCTATCCTCACGTCGTTCAGTGTTCAACGTTTCCACTCTCGCCACCACCCTTGCGAATGGATACGATGGGGGTGGGATCCGGGCGTTTCCTGAGCACGCGCGATTGATTGACAGATCCGTGCCCGCTGTCACCAGGTGGGAACGATCGCGCAACGAGGGAGTTTGACCGTGGGTGGTACAGTACGTCTGTGGTGGACGACCAAGTCCACCATTGTTGGGTGCGCGGATAGGACCTAGTCCAGGGTTAGGATCGGGTATCGGTGCGGAAACCGGTGTGTGATGGACAATTGGAAGTGCGTTCCGCCTCCGCGTAAGAGGTGAGGTGGGGGGATGTTTAAGGTGGGTGGAAGATCGCGTATCTTTTGGAGTGAACAGTCACCTGATGTCCTATTTTTCTTTTCTTTTTGTGTCTGATTGTAATTTCTCGTTTGTGAACATCATCGAGGCGTGCATTTCGGCCGGGGTGTGAGATGTGAAGTGATTGTACACTCGATAAGGAGTCACGTGGATACAAAGGTGTAGCGTTGGGATAAAACGTAACGTTTAAACGACCGCCACCCCTCATTCCATTGATCGACGTCTGACTCTAGCCAGGTATGATTTCCAACGGACCTGAATTCTGGCGAAAGAATGGTGAGCACTGGGTGGGACACTTGAAAGGACGAGGCTGACGAGAACACAAGAGTCAAGTGAAAACATTTCCTCTTCCAATATTGTTCACCGAAAGAGAGCAAAACCGATCGTAATCAATGGTCGAGAGAGGATATATTCGGTTGTGATCCTCGCTGATGGGAAGCACGCCATCAGTGGCGACGGGAGGGGCAAAATTCGACGTTGGCGCATCGAGGATGGCAAGGAGGTGGGGACGCCAATGGACGCGGGGAGTGCCATTTATGACATGGCAGTGTCACGAGATGGAAAGCTGATTGTCAATGGGACGAAAAGTGGCTTGGTGATGGTGTGGAATGTGGACAGTCACTCAAAAGTGACCGAGTCCAACGCACACGATGAAGCCATCCATGCTGTTGATGTCTCGCCGGACACTAGGAAAATTACGACTGGATCAAGTGATGGGACTGCTTGCATCTGGTCGCTGTCGACTGGCGAAAAACTGCTGGGCCCCTTGAAACATGCCCGTGCTGTGGTGTTGGCAGCAAAGTTTTCACCCAACGGAAGCCTCATTGCCACTGTCACAGAGGAGTCCATTCGGGTCTTTGGCAGTGACTTGAATGACGGCCTCCTTGTTGAGTTCCCAGTCGATGTCTACTGGGCGGTGAACCACTCCATCGCCTGGGCCAATGGTAGCAAGCAACTCTTTGTCTCATCACGCGATGGCTACATCCACCATATTGACGTGTCCACCAAGACCATGCTGTCCCAATGGCCCACCTGCAGGGGCGACAACCCCACATGCATCGCCCTGGCAGGCAACGGGACATTCATCGCAGCCTCGGCTCGTTCCTCGGTGTCGTTTTGGGATACAACGAGCCAAGAGCAAATCGGGACTGTCATCACCTACACTCATGAAATCTGGTCCATGGCTATGTCATCAAACTACGACCTTGTCACTGGCGGAGACAAGAAAATCACCCTTCGGGCACTCTGTGACATCCTTCCCTCTCGCTACTTGGACAATGTAAGTGCCCGCGCCTACATAAAAAACGACTGGCAATCGCAAACCACTCTATTCGCTGTTGCAGACCACCCACACGCCGGAAATCCAGCAAACAAAGGTTCAAAAGGTTGACGACAGTCCAAGTACGTTCATTTGCACCCTGATCCCGGTTTCCGATACTCATGTCCATCAGACGAGCGAATAGTAAATCTCGAGCGAACCATCCGTGAACTGCACAACCAGCTCGCCGAATCTCAACAAACCCCGAGTATGTCCCCCGCTGCCCCGACGCATATTGCCCTGATCCACGTCTGCTAGATAACAACATCGCGCATTTCGAAAAAACCGTTCAAGAACTTCGCGACAAGCTCGCCGAATCTCAACGCACAGCCAATCAGGAAAAGAATGGCCTCAACGAAACCATCAACTCTCTTCATGCCAATTTTCGCACACGCGACGAACGCTCCAGTGCGTCCATGTTTATCTGGACCCATGTTTCATTGACCTCAGTGCCCACTAGGCGGCAGAATCACACATCTCGAACAGACCAACGAAGAGCTCCGCGTCCAACTTGCCAACGCTCAACGGATCAATCGTGGGCACGAGCAGAAGCACCAATGCGAATGCTTGTATGCCCAAGGTCGCATACAGGATGCTGCGGAATGCCTTCTCGAGTTGGCGAATAATACCGTAAACGAGGATGTGAGACTTGGACCCAACAAGGTAATCACCGACTTCGTTGCTGGTGAGTTTCGGTGTCATGCATTAGAATAATGTTTCACCGCTGCTGTCAGGGTTCACCCCCCGGTGCATCACGGCGCTGGAGAGAGTTGGAGACGAGGCATCGAACACCGGGAATCAGGACGAAGCCAGTGCAGCTTACTCTACTGTGTTGTTGCTCGGTCCCACAACCCCGAATGCTGTACTAACAAAGTGGGCGAGCATGATGTTATCTCGTAGCTCAGCGGACGAGGTATATCGTGCCGCAACCAAGGTATGCTCTTCATGACGGTCAGAGGATGGAGAGCAACTCACTTTCGGTTTAGTTCAAGGTTCCGAGGTTTGCCGTGTACCGCGTCATTTGCGACGGTCTACTAGGAGAAGGGGATGGTCGCCTCATGGAGGCTCTGAAGTATTTCCAACAGATGCAGAACGAGCTACCAGGGGACGAGGGGGTGCGCGATGAACGAGCGGAATGGGAATTCGGTAGGCGGTTGCAGCCACGACGTAGCCCGGGCTAATTCAACCCCGCCCACACACACAGATTTTCGAGCACGCTGTGCCGAGAAGCTACTAGTAGAGAAGTTGCGCGAGATCTCGAGGGACTCTGAGAAGGATAACAAGGCAGATGCATTGTCGCATAACCCCACAAACAGTAAACGGAGTAAAGAGGTACGGAGTGTGTTTCACGTCACATCAAACGGACTCGGACCCCGCTGATCCATACCATCAGGACGTGGAGCCCGAACCATGCAGGAAGAAGGGTCGATGGAGCACATCATGAACGATACCCTAGACATGAGTTGGCACGGTCCAGGGGTCATTACCCTCATACTCTCCAACTAATCACTACAAATTGTAATCTCATTCGCTACGCCGAATTCGCACCAAGATTAACTCCCCAATTTGAAGAAAAGCAACTCGCGCGACCCTGTAATATTTGATTCATTTTCACTGTGCCACATCGGCATGGACTGCATCTCGTGATACCCCGTCTGGCTTTGCCTTCCCGATCTAACAATACATACATCAGATGATCCATTGAAGGTCTCTATTACTCGACACTCGATTGTTCACGGAATGACTATCTCCACCTCCGTCTCCAACCTAGTCTTCATCTGACGATTTCCACAACTAACCTGACGCACTGACTATGCAGTATTGGAAGGATCCCTCTCTTAGCATACCAGACTATTGGGCGACACGAGCATGCCACGCGGATATCGCACGGTACACTTCCCATCCTGAACCTAGTACCATGTGACGGTCATGCGTCCCCCATGCCGCTCAGTGTTCAATGTTCAACGCTCAACATCCGACCTTGAGGGTGTGGGATGTGTGAACGTGTGACACGGTAAAGTTGAACTGGGACAGGACAGGTCGTTGCGCTGAATGGAACGAGGCGAGGATCTAATGCGTGGTTATCAAGATGGGATGCTCACATCGCTTCGTAGTCCGCGATTTGGAATGAGGGGAAGATGATGATGAACAACCATCCTCCACACCGCCATTCGCCACCCGCTTCAGTCAAACACTTGGCTGACGGGACTAGTCTTGAGCAAAAAGTGGTCTCAACGTCGGGTACAAGTGAGACCGAAATAAAACAAATTCCAGGCAATAAATTTTATTAGAAATTCCCCGGCGTCCGAGTCGCACCGGAAAATGACGGCTGTTATCAATCACGATGATCAATTTATACATACATGCTTCGTATAACGTCCCTATTCGTCATTGACGTATCAACTCGGGCCGCGACTCACTCCAGCTGATGCCAGTCATCTGGACAGCTCTCACACACTAGCCTTGTGTGTGAGCTGCCACTCCACTTCGCTTCGGACGCTCTTCAACATGTCCTCGGTCGTATACTTCGGCTTCCATCCCAGCGCACGAGCCCGATTCGCTTTGCACCGCGAGTTGGTACCGAGAGACAGCAGCTAAAAGTGTATTCCCAAACGGTCAGATACGTCAACTCGAACACCCAACACGCACCAAACGATTCTCCGGCCTCGCATAATCTGTTTCGTCAAACGACGTCGGCGTTCCTTGCTCGGGGTCACTCACACCCAACTCGACGAGGGCCACGCCGATCTGCTCAGAAATCGCCTTGAGCACGTGTTCGCCGTTCTCGCCAAAGTACAAGCCGTCGCGACCGTGGCCTGCACGACCGTCGAGGACCGCGTTGTACAGCGCAATGTACAAGTCCCCGACTGAGCATGGCGAGAAGACGCGTTCGTCAGCATCGCGAAGAAAGGACGGAGAGAGAGGAACGCACTGTCGTCGATGTGCACATTGGGCCACGTGTTGAGTCCCAAACCGACCATACCTGCGCGTTTCCGCGCGATGCTCGCCTGGACGAGCCTGGGTATCTGGATCGAGCGCGAATGTTGGATGCCGAGGTCGACAAGTGGGCCCTTGGCGACACCGTAGATGGTGGAAGGCAGCACGATGTGTGTGCGCGCATATCCTGTATATATGCGCGTAAATGGAGGTGACGGTAACGTCTGAACCGAGGAGAACCTTGCTTGTCAGCGGCGATAACGAGGAGGTCAACGTTGCGATGGGGTTGGGTATCGGGGAGTGTTTCGAGCTGATCAGGGTTCGCATCGTCCCATATGGTGTCGTACGCATACATTCCTTTGGCGTTGTCGATCAACACACCTAATCAGGTCACCGGCCACGTGAGTATGGTGAATATGCAACGTCAGATGGAATCATACCTGTTCCAGACTAGGTGACCAGCCCATTCAGGTCAGAGACCAGGAGAAACCTGCGAAACGACGCACAGTATGAATAAGAACGGGTACAGTACCCGTCACCTCGTGCCGCTTCTTCAACCCTCTCAAAATGGCCTCACACGCGCCAACATGATCCGCGTGTGCCTAAACCGCCTCCACTCAATACCACCTATCCACCCTATGAGCGAGAGACTCACACAAGCAAACACGACATCGCTCTCGGACGCTTGACGCTCGAGCAGCGCCCCGTCGTCGTAGGACCCGAGGACAGTCTTGACGGCGATCGACGCGAACAAGGGAACTTTGGAAGCGTTGCGCACGAGGGCGGTGATCTCCAAGAAGGGGACCGTGCGGTGCCGGAGGAGACGCTCGAGGACGGCGCCGCCGATGTAACCTGACGATCGCGACACGGTGGTGTGAGACAGCTGAGGGTGCGCGCGGGAGATCGACGGGTCTCACCTGTAGCAC